>PVKA01023484.1:0-35569 GCA_004027165.1 Ctenomys sociabilis
TCTTTTTGAGACAGGGTCTCACTATGCAGTTCAGGCTGGCCTTAGGCTCACTTTGTAGCCAAGGCTGGTCTTGAACTCACAACAATCCTCCTGCCTCAGCCTCCCCAGTGCTGGGATTACAGGCCTGCGCCACCACGCCCGGCTGACTAGGTATTTTTGTAGACCATTCCTTAAATGGAATTGGTGTGATGTTTTTCTCATTATTAATCTCAGATTATGGGTTTCGAGAAAAAAAGACTGCAGAAGTGAAGCGCCACTTTTATCACACCGCGCCAAGGCACATTCCTTCAGCATGCCTTCCCTCAGCTGATTGTGACCTTGAGCCTGCTGAAGGAGTACTTGGGAGCCTTCTCCGACGTGAGCTGCGCCATCCTCCCTGCTCCTCCGTGCTCCTCTGAAGGAAGACACACAAGTCCCTAGACGTCCTCCTCACCTGAGGAGGAGCCTGTCCAGACCAAGTGTGCCTCCAGGCCTCCAGTCTTTCCACAGGACTGTAAAATCAATGTGCACGCCTGTCATTCATCCCAGCTCTCGGAGGCTATAACCAGGCGGATCACTACGAGTGGGACCTAGCAGTGAGACCCTAAACACCCTGTGGCCCTTCCCTAAAGTACAACAAAACATCAACAAAAACTGTTCTTATGAAATCAATGTCTGTGTTTTATAAAGTTAAATGCTCTTTGGCAAGATATGTTATTTTCTACAAATTCCTTTAAAGTTTTGCAAAGATATGATGAAAAGCATTAGAAAGTTGAAGGGCCAGC
Organism: Ctenomys sociabilis; assembly: GCA_004027165.1. Classification (NCBI taxonomy): domain Eukaryota; kingdom Metazoa; phylum Chordata; class Mammalia; order Rodentia; family Ctenomyidae; genus Ctenomys; species Ctenomys sociabilis. Next base: position 765 of record PVKA01023484.1, read on the forward strand.
CAATTAGCTCAGTAGCCAGTAAGCAGAGGAAGGGGCCAGGGGTTCAATCCCAGGGGGGCCTGTGTGCCAGCCCCGCCCCTGGGCTATGCTGAGACACAATTGAGACTGGGCGTGGTTTTGCCAATTTGTAATCCCAGCTCTTGGGAGACTGTAAACAGGCAGATTGCTACAAATCTGATCTAGTAGTGAGACCCTGAACCCCCTGTAGATCCTTCCCTAAAAATAGAAAAAAAAGTTGAGAGTCCACAACCATAAAGCCAATTGCTGATACACATCTATAAATCCAGCTCCCAGGATTTTGGGATTAGAGTATCTGCAAGCAGTAGGGCCAGGGGGTTCGATCCTGGGGCATGCTGAGATGTCGGCTGAGAACAGGTGTGGGGTAGGCCTATAATTCCAGCTCTTGGGAGGCTGTGAACAGGAGGTTCACTGCTGACCGGATCTAGTAGTGAAACCCTCAAGTTTGTTTTGACACAGCATCTTTTTTTTTAATTTTAGGACAGGGTGTACAGAGTCTCACTGGGCAGACTGGACTCAACTCATAGTGATCCTCCTGTTCTCAGCCTCCCAAGTGCTGGGATTACAGGTGTGCACCACCACACCCAGTGCTGGGGCTGGCAAACCAGGATGCTGCGCTTCCCCGGCAGACTTAGACGGCTGAGCTATCTCCTGGGCTTAACCTATAGTTTTGGTGTTTTGAGATGGAATAGTTCAGGCTGGCCTTGAATTTTCAGTGATCCTTCTGCCTCAGTTTCTGAGTGCTGAGATTACAGGTAGTACATACTACCATCAATTTTTTTTTTTTTAATTGTTAATTTTCCATTTTAGCTTTGCCTTTTGCTCCAGTATGGAGAGCGCAAGACTGTTTTGGAAATCAGTGAACCATAAATTTGCCATCCTCCTGCATCAGCCTCCCAAGTGCTGGGATTACAGGTGTGTGTCACGATGTCCAGCTCCATTTAGATATTTTTGAATGATGGTTTAATTTCTCCATCAACAAAGCCAACTGGGTATACAGGGTAAACTGTACTTGTTTGAAAGTGATTTTAATGCTGATAGTTTATACTGGGTTAATTAACATTTGCGTCACGTCCAACAGCTAGGTATAATCAACTTTACTATGTATAAAGAGTTGAGAAAACTATACTAACAGTGAGAGGCTAACACGGAAGAATCACAAGTTCAAGCCCAGTCTGGACAATTTAGGGATTTAGTGAGATACTGTGTCAAAAAGAAGGGAGGGACCGGGAGATCTCTTAGTGCAGAGTTCCTAGGTCCAATTTCCAGTACTAGAAAGACAAGTCAAACAGTAAGAAATTATAAACATGTCTACAGAAACTAGAGCACAAAATGTAAGACTCTGCACTGTTTGTTCATTGCAGTTTTCCTTTTAGAGTGGCTCACAGCACATGAATGTAGCAGGATCAGTAAGTTTGCTGAGTCGATGGCAATATCAGCTCACCTGGAAGCGCTCCTAACTTAATGGTCTAAGAGTAAACAATACCTGAAGGTGTACAGATTTCAGCGTTGAGATTTCCACTAGAAGCCACAATTCTTTAGTTGTCCAGAAATGTGCCAAAGTGTGTGTGTGTGTATTTGTAACAGGATTTGACCTGTAACTATTATTGAGAAATTTCTTAGAAGAGTTCAAAGCATTTTACAGGGATCATCTCATTTATCCTTCGAGAAAGTGAGGCAAAGGCATTATCTCTACTAGATTTAGAAACTAAAAGGACAAGATAGGAGGGACTTTTGTTGTTGTTTTGCTAAGATCAAAAAGTAATTCTAGGGCAAAGTCAAAGCCAGATTGCTACATGATGGTTTCTTAGCTATGCTGTTTTAGCACTTTTAGAAAGGATTTCTCATATATTCCTACTCCGCAAAAATAGTTAAGACGAAGATAAATACCAAAGAAAAATACCCCAAACCTTCCTATGGAGTCACAGGATGTACAAAGGGAAGCAGGAAGACGCCAAATCTTAGTGCATAGCTCAGGGCTTTGTGAGCCACAAATTTCCTACTGGTTACATTACAATATAGTGTACTTGGGGCTGGGGAGATGGCTCAGTGGAATAAATACTTCTCTGGAAGCACAAGGGCGCCTGAGTTCAACCCCGGGTTCTGCCAAAAAATAAAAAATAAAAATTATATACATACACACATAGTACTTAACCCAGTAAAGCTAAAACGGCAATTTTACTATAACCCTCCAAACCCGGCGCGGCCCGGCTGCGGCGCCGAGGCGCACCTTTCGCGCGCGCAGGCCTCGGCCCCGCGCGCGGCAGCTTCCCTCCGCCGGCCCGGTGGGCTCGCCCTCCGCAGCAACTGCCCACCCGTCTTGCTTCGGGGCTCGGCCTGGCGCCCCGCCGGCGACACGGGCGGACACCGGGCGGGCACTGAGCCGGGCCGCGGACCGCCACTTCCGGGCGGCAGGCTGTGCCGCCGTCCCGCGCACGGCCTCGCCCACGCTCGCGGAGCGGCTGCGCGCGCTTCCGCCGCGTCCCATGTGACTCGGCGCGGGGCGGCGTTGCCGCCGTGGCGGCAGCTTCTCGGACGGGCTCTGCGACGTCATGGGCAGTCAGGGCCGCTCGGGGCCGCCCGGGAGCGGCGAGGGCGAGGGCGAGGGCGAGGGCCGGCCGGGCAAGGCGAAGGGGAGGCGCAGGCCGCGGGGCAGGGCGCGCCGCGCAGGGGCGCGCGGGCCGCAAGGCGACCCGCGGTCCCGCGGGGCAGTGGCGGAGGCGGAGGTCGCGGAGGACAGGGCCGAGCCCCCCGAGCCGGACGCTGGAGCGGGTCAAGTGGCCGCAGTCTCCGGCTACCGGGCGGCCATGCCGACGGCCACGGCTGCGGCCGAGGGGGCCGAGGAGGCCGAGGGGGCCGCGGGGCCCGCGCTGTGGCGCCTGCCCGAGGAGCTGCTGCTGCTCGTCTGCTCCTACCTGGACGCGCGCGCGCTCGGCCGCCTGGCCCAGGTGTGCCGGGCGCTGCGGCGCGTCACCAGTTGCGACCCACCATGGCGCCGCATCGCGCGGGCCTCGCTCAACGCTGGCTTCTCGCGGCTCGGCACGGACCTGTAAGCGCCCGCCCCAGTCGCCAGTCAGCCAGTCGGTCAGTCAGTCAGTCAGTCAGTCAGTAGGTCGGTCGGTCGGTCGGTCGGTCGGTCGGTCGGTTGGTCGGCCAGCCTGCCTCCTCCCCACGGTGGAATAAAGTTGACAGGCGCAGGCCTCAGAATCCTCCTCAGAGATAAAGGCCCCCTCCCTACGGCCGCCTTCACGGCTGGGCGCGGGCCCGACAGCTGCGGGCCGGCCTGCGAGTGCAGAGCTTTCCTGGCCGAAAGCTGGTACAGCAGAGGAAGTGGAATGCTGGAATCCGTGCAAAGGCCTTCAAATCGATTTCCACCCCGCCCCCCCGCAGTACAGTGCAGTAACATTAAAGTGTTTTAAAACATGAAAGTCCATAATACCAACTCTAGAAAACTTCACATTTAAAAAAAATTTACGGTTGCACTCTCCCGTAGTTGTCACTGTGTCATAGGTACATAGTGATAATTTGATGCATTTCCAAGTAAAGATTTATTCAGCTAGAAGTCACATGACATGCCATAGTTAGCTTTTTAAATTAGTCTTTAGGATAAAATCTAAAGATGAGTGTTATTAGAGCAAAGTTATGGCTTACAAAGGTGTTGGATCAAGTTTACCAGCAAAAGATAATTGAAAGCAATCTCGTGAGAACTTTTAAAATATTTTTGCTATGTTAACGGATAATGGGAAATGTCTGAGTTTTGTTAATTTGCACCATTTTACTACTGACCAGGATAAATATTTTCCCATGGGTTTGTTTCGCCTATGAGATTCTCTTCCTACCCTTTGCCTGTTTATTATTAGGTTCTTGATGTTTTTCTTTTACATTTGGAAGTTTTGTAGATAGCAGATGTCTATCATCTTTGGTGCAAATATTTTTCCAGTTTTTATTTTACTGTCTTTTATCCCGTGTAAGTTTTATATGTTTAAATCTGCCAGTCTTATTTTTGCTCTTTTCCCTCAAAGCTGTGAAATTCATAGTTCTTCACAGACTAATCTCTTAAATTTCCTACTGGTTTTCTTACAACTTGAATTTTAAAAATAGTTAATAGTCTCAATATTTGTTTAGGTGCAAAAAGTGAATTCAGTTTACTATGTTTCAGTAGTTGGTTAGTTATACTTTTGTTGTACTTTTTTTTTTATTCCTTTTGATGTAGGAAGCTAACTGTCATATACACCTACATATAAGTATGTTATGAATGTGTATTTGTTCTATGTAGGCGTTGTCCATTTTGTTCTATTGATATATTTTCGATTTCCATACCATTTTAAAAATTGTTGCTTTTTGATAGAATCTAATATGTGTTAGGGTTAGATTACTATATATTGCATGTGTGTGTGTGTGTGTGTGTGTGCGCGCGCGCGCACACCTATTTCTACTCAGTTTTGCACAAAAATTCTGTACCTTTTCAGAGATTTCTGTGGTTTTTCACTAACATTTTCATGAATCTGTTGGTGAATTTATTCTTATGGTTTCTTTTTTTTTTTTTTTTTTTTTTTTTTTTTTTTTTTTTTTTTTTTTTTTTTTTTTTTTTTTTTTTTTGGTTTCTTAATATTTTGTGCATTTTGTTTTTATTGCAAATGTAATCTTTGTGTTTTCCAGCAGTGTATGATTGCTATATGGGATTATTGTAATTTTTGTAAATTTTGCATATGATCACTTTGCATAACTTTCTAGTCTAGTGTGATTTTGTTGATAGTGATTCCTTAGGTTTGGTGGTGGGCGATGCAGTCTTGTCACCTACAAAGATAGTATTTTTTTCTCCTCCTTTCTTATTGGAGCAATGTGTTCTTTCACAGAATATTATCTGTTGATTCATAAGGGAAGTTAACTAAAATGACTAGACCCCAAGCTAACCAAGGCAAAATTTGGCTTTCTGTTGCACCTTACAGGGGTGAAGTGAATGAGTGAATGGATAGAGGGAGGGATGAGTGGGTGGATGGACTTTTTTTTTTTTTTTTTTGGCGGAACTGGGGATGGATGGACTTTTTTTTCCTCTCATTTAACATTTCTGAAACAGAGGTAGTGGAAATGAGCCTACATTTCAATAGTGGGAAGAATAATGAAGTGAAAATGGGTTTATAGTGCAAAATGCTTTGAGGTTTACCAGACAGTATTACAGCTTTATTATTTATTGGACATGTATGTTTTGTTTTTTTACCTCATTTTAGTGCGAGGTATCACCTGCCTTTCAGCTGAGTTATTTTGCCGTAGCATTTGGTAAAGAACAGGGTCACTGCTTGGTTTTCTGTGCTAAGGGCAAGCTACACAAGTCACAGCAGGTGGAGAGGGTGTTACCAGTGTGGTCTGCTCCTGGACAGCTGCAGAAGCTGTGCTACTGGGAGAGGTGCTGTGCTTGTCATCCGTGGAGACAGAAGCGAGCGCCCCAGTCCCCAGGTGCATGGACCTGGGCACAGCGCATTGCAAGAGGGTGGCTGCTTTGGCAGTGTAGGGCTACTTTCTCTGCTCTGGATTATTCACCACAGACTGAATAAGTGATGCATTTTTGTAAGCACAACACAGAACTTAATTTTGTTAGAAGCAATGTAACCTCACTGGCTCTGAGTTTTATTACATGTAAAGAATAACATTATGCAGTAAAATGAGGCCTAACTGTAGAGTGCTTGCTTGTAACAGCACTCAGCAGTAGGCACTCAATACATTGTCATAAGATAGGACTTTTAAATTGACTTCTAGTCAGATTGTATATGCAAGAATGGCAATGGTTATTTCATAAACAATAGGAGGGAACATGCATGTGTGCACACGCATGTACGTGCACACACACACACACTTTAGTCTCTCTCACCTGTCCTGAATGTTTTCACAAACATGTCAGCAGAACCGTGGGCTTAGGGCCTGCACTTGCTGTTTAAGAGCCTTCTGATTCTCAGGAATACAAACTGCTAAGTTTTACTGACCTTCTGGCCCTGGGCAAGCCCTGTTCAGTTAGGTTCTTCCTAACTGATCATAGCTTTGTTGAGTAAGATGAACTGCCTTGGTTCCCTGTGATTTGTTAATGGTCTTATACCTGTGCTTGAAGGCATTTGGGCCACTTTAAAAACCACAAACAAATAATTTGCTTCCCTTTAGACCTCTTCCCCAAACAGTGAACACTAATAGGTACCCTGAGTTTTGTTTTTTTTTTAAAGGAACACAAAGATAGTTTGAGTTAGTGATCTGACTAAAAATCTCTTTGAAGGATTTGTGAGTCCTGAAGGGAACAGAAATAACTTGAATAAAATAATAAAAACCAAGGCAGTGTTTCCTAGAGCAGTATTTTTAAAGTTTTCCCTAAAGAATAGGGGGAAAAACTAACTTAGATCACTGTGCAGGAACAAAAGTAGGAATGTAGCTGTGCAGATGCATGATGCAGGCTTTATGCCAGAAGTATACTGTTTGCTGGGGAGAGAGCTCATTGAAAATTATAATTAACAAGAGCAAAAAGGAAAAATATTTATCTGTGCATATAACCTTATTTTAAAATAAGTTAACCTTATTTTATAAAAAGTTTCCCTGATCCCTGCCTTCCCTAATCAAGTGCCACACATAGTATTTTCAAATTGGAATCTTGGGGCTGGGGATTTGGCTCAGTGGTAGAATGCTTGCCTAGCAAGCTGGAAGCCCTGGGTTTGGCCTTTGGCACCAAAACCAAAAAATAAACCTCCCTTAAAAAAAACAATGCAACCAAAAAAGATACAATAAAATCAAATAGGAATCTTATTTTATTTTAATTAATTAATTTTTTGTGGTACCAGGGATTGAACCGGGACTTTGCACTTAGGAATCTTATTTTTTATTTATTTATTTATTGGTAGGACTAGGGATTGAACTCAGGCCCTTGCATTTGCCAGGGAAGTGCTTATTTCACTGAGCCATCTCCCTGGCCCCAGGAGCCTTATTTTAAACATCAGTACCTGGGTGCTCCCTTGCTTTTTTGCCTGTGTTAATTTGGCCTTGAATCAAATGTAGGTGCTTGGGAAGGAGGGCCGCAGGGGTGTTTCCCCTCGTGCAAGCTCATTCTTCCAGCAGTCCTGGCCTTGGAGCTCTTTGAGGCTGGGGGTGGGTATGTGTTCCCAGAGAGGAGAGATAGACACAGATAAGCAGAATGTGTTTGTTTGTTTAAAAATGTTTATACCTCAGAGCTTTTCTCTCAGAAAGCACAGTTTCCTTTCTTAACTGGAGAGGTACTGCTAACTGGTTACATTTAAGACCTAAACTGTGATCTTCTGAAAACAGCAACTCAAAGTAGCTTAGGTTTTCTGTTTCCCTGTTCTGCATCAGCTATGGTGGGGAGGCACTTGCTGTGCTTTACTGAAAGCTTCTGTCCTTGGATATATTCTCTTCTTTTTTTTTGGAAGGTCTTTTTTTTTTTTCTTTTTAAATAAGTCTGTGAGTTAATAAAACTATGGTTCAGTTTTCATGCTCAAAATAAAGAACGTATCTGTGGAAACAGAAAATGTTCTAGGGCGTTCACTACCTTCAGTGCAAACTGGACCATAGGAGTGTAGAAGCTGCCATGACTTTCAGGCTTACACACTTTGAATGGCTGGAGATGAAATTCCTGACTTTTGAGGCAGACGCGCAGTGTCTTCAGGCATTCCTTCTGGAAAGATGTCTGCAGATATTCAGTACTGCATACCTGCAGTCTTTTGTTTTTAGAACTTTCACCTTGGGTAAAGATTGAGCTTGAGCTGTTGAAATCCAGCCGGTAGTGAGGTTACTGAGAATACAGATTTCTTTTCAAAGTTATTGGGAGTTTGACGTAGAAAAGGATAGCTTTGGTGTGACAACCTTAATTCTGGGTTGTCTCTGGCATTGGATTACCTCTGGTCCTGGCTCCTAACCATGCAGTGGTAACAAATTCAGGTATACTCTTTTTTGAGGCCAGGTTCTATAAATTGTGAAAATTAAGATCAGGAGGAAAAATAGAAAATTGAATTGTGAAAATTAACATTACCCATCTGTAGGAACTGATTCTTCACAAACATTTCTCAGAAGTATCAACCATCAGAAGAGGTTGATAATACAAAGATTTAGTTTTTAGGAAACTATTTTTATTCTGAAGTCTTACTGAAAGGTGAACAGGATTTGTATGGAACTCGAATTGTAATCAAGAGAAGTAATGATTGTGCCAATTAAGAATATGTATATGAGTTAGGGTTGGTGGCGTATACCTAATACCAGCACTTGGGAGGCTGAGGCAGGAGGATTGTGACTTTGGGGTCAGTCTGAACCACAGACCCCTACCCCAAGAATATATGTGCAAATCCTAAATTATGTGACTACTTGAATTGTATCTAAAACTGAGTACAAGACTATCTGGAGAAAAAATTGACCTCTCTGTTGAGGGTTAGATGCCTTGTCTCAACTTCGAGTGAGCTCTTCGTTTTCTCCCAACTGTGCACATTGCCCTCCCTGGAAGTCTGGCCACCCCATGGGTTCCTGTGCCTGCCCCTCTTTAGCTCACAATTAATTGCCAGCACATTCTTGCTTTTTGTCCTTCTTTTTTGGTATTTGACATGAGCTCAAATTGCTGAGAAAGGTGACAACTGTGAAATGAAGACAGGGCTTAGAGACACTTTAAAAAATACATGGCAAGGCCACTAAATGACAAGAGCAGACTGCCAGGCTCTTTCAAAACATCACCATGTCTGTTGACCTCCATTCCTTGTCCACAGCACAAAATTGGAGGTCAAAGAATCATAGGAGTTAGAGATGGAAAAGACATTTGGGGTCAGCCAGTTCATCCCTCCACCTTGTCCTGCTCCTGATTCCTAATGCTTCCTTGCATTATATTTTCTCCCCTGACTTTTGTATGGTTTTCACGGTCTTCACTCAACTACAGCCATACCTTTGGGAATGATGCTGGGGGTTCTGTCTATTTTGTCTCTGGCAAAGAGAGATTCTGCTGCAGTGCCCCCCATAACATTCATGAACTTCTTTGTTGGTGGTCTCAACTGAGGGGCTGAAGGCTTGCTAGCTTTCTGTAGCCCTGCGGTGGGCTTTTCTAGATGGAGTGGAAAGGTATAGAATGATACTGAACCACGTATACCATGGAGACACTGAGAGTTTATTCTTAGATTTCTTTCAAGTCTTGACCTGAAGGGGATTTGTGTACAGAAAAGTAGACCATGTTGGGACAGGTGGGCCGAGACCAGAACAGGAGTTTGATAAGAAATATTATTTGGAAAATGGTAAATTAAACAAGCAAATAGCCAAGTCTGGTGGTACAAGCCCGTGAATCTGTCACAGAGGAGGTAGAGGCAAGAGGATTGCAGTGAGTTAAAGGCCAGCCTGCACTACATACTAAGACCCTGTCTCAAAAAAAAAAAAATCCCAAAACACAAAAACCAAGGAAACAAACAAAAATTACTATCCCTGTGAATTAGAGGATTGATTCTGAAGTATATGCTAAGCAAGAAATAGCTGAGTAGAACAATGACTTGCTGTACAGAAGCTTCAGCTTGAGAAACTGAGGAGAAAAGATGGGCTAGAGATAAGTATTTTGGACCGAGACTCTTGGTTTCATGGTCTCCCCCTGCTTTAAGAAGGTGATGAAGAGAAGTCTTAATATGCACTGGCTATGTGGTTTGGAAGGGGGAATGGTCATTTTTAGAAGCAGCTTTAGAGGGATACCCCAGCTTCCCTCTCTTGTTCCAGCAGCTGTTGGAAGCAGTCCGAAGGGGGTATTATATTTCCTCTGGTAACTCTGCCAAGAATGAGAGGAAATCCACAGATTGTGGGTTTGGGGGGGGGATGGGGATGGGGTGGCAGGTGATGGGACAGGGAAATTAAATTGTTTTATAGTAAATACATTGAGATACTTTTCCTGAAAGCTGAAAGGAATTATTTCTGCTGCTCACTAACTCTAATGAATTCCTCTCTTTAGAGAAAGAGCAGTAGTCTTCAAATACTTCTTTTTCTTTCTTCCCTGAAGTTCTTGCCTTGGCCTGGCATTTCCCTCGGTTTTCCTTTTGAAAGTCCAGATTCAAAAAAAAGGTGAATGAGGAGCCAGACCTGGACGCTGTGTGCTCAGAGGGGCAGCCTCCAGAAATTGGTAGCTGAGAGGCTGGCTTCTGCATCCTTGTTTTGGCTACAGTCTGACTGTCACAGTGACCTAGAAACTAGAGATGTGAGAACTGGCTGGGTGGCGTCTGGTTCATGTTCTTGCCATCCCTTCATCCAGGCTGGGAGGACACCAGGGATTTTGAAGTCTGGCCACTGGGTTTAGAACCTGTTTTGGTGATTAATATGAAACTCAGTTTCAGGATTAAAAACAATAAAAAGCAATTCTGGGAAGCAGAGTAGTGTAATTATTCCTCACTTTTCAGCTGGGATGTCTAGGGAAAGTCATTTTGAAGGTCAAAGAGCAGTCTCCCTCTGAGTCTGCCAGTGCTGTAGTCCATGGCTTGGAAGGGGAACTTGTTCACAAAGTAACAGTGACACCTTTGCTGAAGTTGTTTATCATCAGAAAGTGCTAGATCAACCTTTCTGAAAGTTATCTTGTATGAGTCTTTTTTTTGGGGGGGCAGAACTGGGCTTGAACTCAGGCCCTTGTGCTATTCTGAGCTGTCTCCCCTGCCTCTTGTATGATTCTTGAATAATTCTGTAACTCAGCAAGTATTGGAAATGCTGTGCACCACAGCCCCTCTCTTGGGGAGCACAGTGTGCATTGGTACATGGAAAGCACTGAGAAGTCCCATATTATTTCAGCCAGCATTGTCTCAAATGCTATGGCCATAAGTTTCCCTGGCTTAATAACTCTTAACCTCTTGTAGAACACACACAGATATTGTTGAAAGTGACATGCCAAAGAACCATACTTTTTTGAGAACTCTTGCTTAAGTTTAAGCAGTTCTGAAGTGGAATCTGTCAAAATATGTATTCTGCTAGGAGTGTGATTCTTATTTCTTGTATCTGAGATAGTTTTATAGGATGTTAAAATTTGATAGTACATTAAAGGTGAAAGTCCATTTCAAAAGAAAAAAGCAAGTTTTGGTTAGGCATAGTTATAGATCCCAGCACTCTGAGAGGCTGGGGCAGGAGGTTCTCAAGTTTGAACCTACAATGGGCAGGTTAGCCCAGGGAAGATAAGTGTTTCAGAAAATTGAATACATTGCCTATGATTATTTATGCTCTTTACTTGTTCTTTCTTGGGTATGTTGGTGTTTCAGTATAACTGTTTAGTGGCCTGATCCTGTTCTCTTATATCCTTTGAGGTACAGTACATAATATTATTTTTTTTTAATACATGTAGTACAGGGTCTCCCTATGTAGATCTGACTTGTAATGATCCACCTGTTTTCAGCTTCCCAAGTGCTGGGATTTCAGGCGCACCACCACACCCAGTCTCCATCACTGTCTCAGCACGCCTTGGGGGCGGGGCAGCACCACTCCCTGGGAATGGAACCCCTGCCGCTCATAATACTATTCTGAATATACAGTCTTCCTCTTATTTACAGAAAACTGTATCATGGGTCTCATTGTGTCTTAGTATGTGCCAGAAATCTGTGAAAATGTTGATTGTTGGATGAGGGAATAAATTCTATACATTGTTTAAACTAGTCTGATGGCACATGTTTAGCGGCCCTGGTTTACCACTGGTCTACAGAGTCTGAGAACTACTTTTAGAAGTACTTGAAGGTTTAAGACGCAATCTTAGGAAATTTATGACTAATTGGACAAATAAGAGATTTAGCTATAAAAAGCTAGCAATGCCTAAGTTTGTGGTAGCTTCAGTGAAAGGGTTCAGATGACATAGATGGAAATGTTTGGAGAAGTCAAGAAGTAAAAGATGTTAGCTGATCTTGAAGAATGGCTTAATTTGAAGTCCCTAGAAAAAGGAAGTAAGCCTTTTCAGGGACAGGGCGGACTGGTGCTGGTCCTATAGGGGAAGGTACGGTATAGGGATAAATGTGGACAGTGAGGAAAGTGGAGTGTGAGGTTGTGAATAAAATGGTTGGCATTCAGGGCCGCTCAGGGAGGTGCAGATCAGCCCTAGGCACAGTCCTGCGCTGGTGCTGCTGTGTTTCTCCAGAGTTCTGCTTCACTCTACTTTTCCTGTTTTGAGGTAGAAGGGTTAGCAATGTACCATGCTTGAATTATTTTTTCATTGTTTTTATTTTGGGGGGACCTTAATTATGGACCTCTTCTGCTGAGGCTAACAGAAATATAAATGATGAGTTAGAAGTTTCTTCTCTTGGGCTGCTTAGGTACTGGTATTCTAAAGCCAGCTTTTTAGTATTGGGAGAAGAACTAGTGGATATATATAAAGGTCTAAATTTGCTTTCTGGGGAAGGAAGATCAAAGAAATCAAGAAATTGAAATGTATTAAGTTAAAGTCCCAACCCCCTAGCCATCATTCTGCATGGTGCTGTGCCCTTCAGTAAGATCTGGTGCTTGTAGAAAAGGGGCCAGGGAGATAGCTCGGTAGAATAAGTGCTTGCCTGGCAAGCACAAGGTCCTGAGTTCAGTACCCACCCAGTACCACACACACACAAAAAAGGTCTGGCGCTGTACCTGTACTTCTTCAGCTGCTCAAGAGCCAGCAGGTGCCTGTGCTTGTGGCTGCTGTGCCATCACAGAACTAGACAGCATTTGTAACATCAGGGGACCGGGCTTCAGGGTGGGCAGAGAGGCGTTGCTCTGTGTTCTGGGAGTTTTCTGATCTAAGAGAGTCTACAGATCGGATATACTCTCTCAGTTATACTCATATTTCTCTCCCTTTGCCCCAACCATCATTCTTCCCATCAGGTTGATTTATTTGCTTTGGTTTGGGGTGGGATGAGGAGAGGGGAGATGAAAGGGCATCCTAGCGTAATTGTCTAGATTGATTTCTCTTCCCTTGGATTCACTTGCCAAGGGTCCGAGGGGCCATATCGTTTACCTTAGGTGCTTGTTGTATTTTTGTTTGAAAGAGGCTGTGGACCCAGGAATGCAGTCAGACTCCAACAGTGACTAAGTGCTGGAAAGCTGAGAGGGAGTGAACGAAGTGGAAAAATGAGCCTGAGGCAAGAGAAGGAGGGCTGGGAAAACTGCAGTTGGGCCAAGCCCATGGGCCAGGTTAGAGGTTCTTCTGTGCTTAAACAGCCATGGAGAATTTGTTCATAGGGCACTAATCATTTGTTTTGAGGGGAGCACCCTCATTTTACATCAGTGACTGGGAGAAGTAGAAGGCTGGAGGCCTCACGGAGGTGGCAGCTGGGTCTGTAGGCTCGTGAGAGCACCGGCTGCTCTGCTTTCAGGCCCTCCGCTGCTGCCGTCTGGCTCTGCTGACTACTGTTGCCTGGATAACGCCGGGTTCTCCTAGGGAGATTACTGGTTTTAGAGAAAGCAGATTTTTGTTTTAAAGTTCCTGATTTTTCATGTGCTGAGGCCAATAAAAATATACAGTTTGGCTGCCAGCTGGGGAAAGGGACCCTCAAAGATGACTGGGCAAGGGCTGAAATAGTTGAATTATTAAGATGCTTTTAACAAAGTGTTAACTTTCTTCAGTCAGAGCCAAAAAGAACAACTTAAATCAAAATCTGACCTGAGGCGCTAGTCAGGTGGCATTCGCCATGGGAGAGGGTGCCTGCGCCTGCTGCTTGGTAGCAGCTTCCAAAGCTCTCTGCTGCTGTGATCAGGCCCTCAGGGGAGTGTTTGGGCCCTTAATGAAGTGTCACCAAATGGTAGTCAGGTGACATGGGGAGCAAGAAACGTTGTCCTTGTCCTTCTGCAGGAAATGTCCATTCTTTCCTCTTTTTTTTTTTTCTACTATGATCTAGAATATTCCTTTTTTTTATTTTACTGTCAAACCTTAATTTAGACCTACCTCAAGAGAAGATGTGTAACTAGAAATGATCACTCTTTATAACTAGGAGAGTTGTGCAGTTAGAGGCAGCAGGGTAGTCTGTTCTTTTTCACTTAGAGGGCAGTTCTTTTGGTCAGTCTTCTGTCTTTAGTTCTTCTTCCATCTGGCAGTGCAGGTTGAAACCAGGGCCACATTCACCAAATGGGACGATTCAATCACCGTTTAGCTTTAATCTGTATGTCCACAGTCCTTGGGCGATGTGGCGCAGGCCCTGGCTTGAACTCTCAGCATTGCAGAAACAGAACAAAATAAAACCTCTGTCCCTGTGTTAACCAGGCTTAACCATTCAGCCTGAAAGATGAAACATTTGATGTAAGAGGAGCAATTTATAAAAGTTACAAGTAAATTGATGAGAACAAAATAAATGATTTGCTTAGCTTTAGTGATGACATCATTCATGAATAGTAACTACCAAATATGCATTTTTTTCTCAATTTTGATTTTTTATTAGTGTATGGTCATAATGCTCACATTCCTAGTGGGGAGTTGCTGCATGTACACAGCACATATTAATTTCTTTCTTCATCCCCTCCTCCCTCTTTATCTCAGTCCCTTTCCCATTTGCAAAAGATCTACCTCCCTACTTCCTGCTATCTTTTATTTTGCTCTGTATTTATATATTGAGTTTTTCATGGACGAAGAACCAGGCAATACTTACCTGGCAGGGAAGATACCATGATCAAGAAGAACTGTGCAATACTCAAGCTTGAGTGTCTGGCTTATTTCACTTACATTATGCTGTCAAGTTGCCTCCATTTTCCTACAAATGACTCAAGTTTATAGTTTGTGGCACAGTAGTACTCTGTTGTGTATAGATACCATATTTTCTTTATCCATTTATCTGTGGACAAAGCTGCTTTTAACCCTCCACCACCATTCATTTGCTGTTATTTGATTTCTTGATGATAGCCTTTTTTTTCTGGAGTAAGATAGAATCTTAGTACTGTTTTACTTTGTTTTCACTGTTGAAGCAAGGTCTCTCTTTGTAGTTAAAGTTGGCCTTGAACTCACTGTGTAGGCCGGGCTGGTCTTGGTGTGGGCCTCCTGCCTCAGCTTTCTGAATGCTGGGATTACAAATGTGTGGTACTACACCTGGTGTCAGTGTTGTTTTAATTTGCATTTCTCTAATTGCCAGAGGTATTGAACTTTTCCAAATGTCTATTGGCCATTTGTACTTCTGAGAAATATCTGTTAATTTCAGTTGCCCATTTTTGATTGGGCCTTTTATTTGGGGAAGCACCCTTTTTAGTTCTTTGGATATTCTAGGTATTGGTTTCCTGTCTGAGGAACACCTGGCAAATTTTTTTTTTCCATTCTGTAGGTTGTGGCTTCACTGTGTTGCTTGCTTTGCTGTGCAGAACGTTTTTAGTTTGATATCCCATTTTTTGATTTCTGAGGATAGTTCTTGTTCAATTAAGTGTTCTGTTTAGAAGTCCTTGCCTATGTCTCTGTCTTCAAGAGTTTTACTTATTTCATTATCCTGCAGTTAAGTATTTCTGTTTTAGCATTTAGATGTTAGATGCATTTTTGATTTTGGCTTAGTGCATGGTGAACGATCTGGGTTTAGATTCAGGCTTCTGCATGCAGAGAGTCAGTTTTCCCAGCACCTATGTTCTATTTATTTATTTATTTTTTGGGGGTGAAACTGGGGTTTGAACTCAGGCCCTAGTACTTGCCAGGGAAGCGCTTATTCCACTGAGCCATCTCTCCAGTCCTCCTATGTTTTATTTATGTAAAAATAACCTTTTGTAATGATTTATTGCATGCTATACCTATATTTTTGCTTTTGTTTTTCTAGCACTGGGGATTAGGTCCAGGGCCTCTCAAATACTAGGCAAATAACCTACAAATGAGCTATATCCTCACATCTTTAATTTTTTTAAATTCAGAGACAGGATCTTTCTGAGTTGTTCATGCTGGCCTCAAATTTCTGATGCTCCAATTGTAGCTTTCTTTTCTTTTGTTGAAAATGTACTCAGTTCAGGGTCTATAGAGTCCCAATTGGATTCATAGTGATCCTCCTGTTTTCAGCCTCTCAAGTGCTGGGATTACAGGTGAGCACCACCATACCCAGTCCCTATTGCCCTCAGGATCATAATATGCAGTTCAGATGGCCTTGAGCTCACTTTGTAGCCCAGGCTGGTCTCAGCCTCACAACAGTCCTAAGTCAGCCTCCCAAGTACTGGGATTACAGGCATGTGCCACATGCCTTTCTTTTTGTTGCTTTTTTGGGGGGGGGGCAGTGATTTATTTTTGTTCGGTTTTCTTGAGACAGGGTCTTACTATGTAGTTCAGGTAGGATTTGAACTCACAGTGTAGCCCATGTTGGTCTTTAACTCATAGCAATCCTCTGCCTCAGCTTCCAGAGTACTGGGATTACAGACATATGCCATCATGACCAGCCCTTCTGAAGTTCTCTATAAATTATCTTTTTATTTTTTATTTTTTTGGTGAACCTGGGGATTGAATTCAGGCCCTTGTGCTTACCAGGGAAGCGCTTATTCTACTGAGCCATCTCCTCAGCCCCTCTATAAATTATTTCAAACTTTAAGAAGTGTTTTTTTAAGCCGGGCATGGTGGCGCATGCCTGTAATCCCAGCACTCGGGAGGCTGAGGCAGGAGGATTGTTGTGAGTTCGAGACCAGCCTAGGCTACAAAGTGAGCTTAAGGCCAGCCTGAACTGCATAGTGAGACCCTGTCTCAAAAAGACAAAAAAAAAAAAAAAAAAAAAAAAGAAGTGTTTTTTTAAAAGGAAAGAAAATCAAAGATACTTAGAAATAAACACTAAAATAGGTGTTTGAAGTGAAAGTTGGTTTATCATGTTGGTGATTTGTCAGTACCATATCTGCCAAAATTATAGATGTACCATATCTAATATTGTTCTTTGAGTGTAAATACATGTATAAAGGCACGTATTCCAACATTGTTTATAATGTCAAAAGTCTAGAAGAAACATGAATATCAATAAGTAGTTGGCTTGTAAGTAAATTGTGATAGATATAGTAGAGTCGCATAATGGAATTCTGTACACCTATGAAAGAGAATGAGATGGATCTAAAGTTATTACTATGGAATGATTCTCAAAATATATGGTAAAATGAAGAAAGCAATGAGTGGACTAGTAACCCATTTTTTAAAAAATTAAACAAAGAAGCCAGGTTTGGTGATCCATGCCTATAAATTCAGCACTCTGGGAGGCTGAAGCAGGAGGACTAGAAGCTCTAACCCAGCCTAGCAATTTAGCAACTTAGTGAAACCCTGTCTCAAAATAAAAAATAAACAAAATGTGGGAGCTGTAGCTCAGTGTGAAGGCCCTAGGCTCAATTCTTAGTGCTGCAACGGGGCAGAGAGGCAAGGAATATACACAGAATATCACGTACACCAGTACTCATCAACCAATAATGCGTGCACACACATGTGGGCACGCACACACGTGCCTTTAGGGAGGAGAAACGTCTTGACTTTTGTGTAGTTAACATTTCACACTATGTCTTTTTTTACCCCATCCATTCATTATTTTAGTAACCAAAAATAATTGTTCAGTGCTAATAAAATAAAGGCCAGAAGGCAGAAAACTGTTTATCTAGAAATTCATTAGTTATCTTTCTGCCTACCAAAACACTTTTTTTCAGTACCAGGCATTGAACTCAGGACCCTGTGCTTGCTAGGCAAGCACTTATTCTACTGAGATACCTCCCCGGGCCCAATTCTTTCTACATATCCATTAAAATCTTGCAAGCAAGAATTCCCAGCCCTTAGTAAAGGTGATGAATGTGATGGCATAAGCAGAGGCTGGGGAAGTGTGTGTGTCTCCTCAGCCTGTGAACTTCTAGACCGATGTTGCAGTTTTCTTTCTTTCAAGCAGTGTGCCTCATGTGATGCAGCAGAGCAAGGGAAGAAGACAGAGGGGGTTATGGGCAGCCTACAGTAGAATCTGCCAGTTCTTGCCCGTGATTTCAAAACTCTATCCAAAGGTGTACTTTTACAAGGCTTTGAACTTTTCTCCCTCCCTCGCCAGCCCTGAGTGGTGCCTTCTCATTGCTGGTGTGCGGCCTTGACACCTGGGGCCTTAGCCTTTCTCACTCAAGCAATACTGTTTGTACTCCTTAGCCAACTTTGTTTTAGTCAAAAAATTAAAATAAATATAAAATTGAATGAATTTTGCAATGAACATTCATATACTTGCTCCCTAGGTTTTGGAATTATTTGCTTAGCTGTACATTCCAAAGTGATTTGCAGATACCAGCCAGTATACTTTAATCCTGGATATTTTAACACATATGCATATTGCTGATCAACATGTTACATTTTTAAAGAAAATTGATAGAATAAAAGTTTATAGTGAATTTATATTTGAATAAAATTGTACCCAAGGTCTTTGTACTAAGCTACAGCTCTGTTCCTTTAAAATTTTTTTCTTTTAATTTTTTAAAAATTTTGAGGGCCAGCCAAATGGCTCATTGGATTAAAGTGCCTGCAAGTGCAGGGGCCAGGGGTTCAATCCCCAAGCCTGCTGTGCTGGCCCACCCTCAGGGTGAGCTGACACAGCAATTGAGACTGGGCATGGTGGTGTAGACCTGTAGTCCCAGCTCTTGGGAGGCTGTAAACAGGTGGATCACTGTGAGTCCAATCTAGTAGTGAGACTCTGAATACCCTGTAGACCCTTCCCTAAAATACAAAGAAAATAAATTTTGAGATAGGGTCTTGCTAAATTGTCTAGAATAGGCCCAAACTTTGATCCTCCTGCTTCAACTGCCTACAATGCTAGGATTATACTATACTGGGCAAAATGCTCCCATTTAAACTAGGGTGTTTTTTTTTTTTTTTTTTTTTGTGGTACCAGGAATTGAACTCAGGACCCTGTGCTTGCCAGGCAGGTGCTTATTCTACTGAGCTATTTCCCCAGCCCCTAAACTAGATCTTTTAATGCTTCTTTTTTAGAGACAGGATCTTACTAGGTAGTTCAGACTGGACTTGAACTGGTGAAGATCCTCCCAGCTCAGCCTCCAGTGCTATGATTATAGGCATGTGCCACCATACGGGCCTAGCTATTTAGCACATTTTTCACTAGTGTATATGTGTTAAATAACCTAAACTTCTCAAGGTTTAGTGAACATAAAGCCAGAATTTTTTACATAAGTCTGTCTTGTCAATTCCTTTCCCACCCTAGTGGTAATTTTTACACTATAGGTTAGCTAACCCTTGTCAAGTTCATGTGAATGTAATCATACCATATGAATTCATCTGTGTATGCTTTTTATTCAATGTGATTGTTGTAATTCATCTACATTACTGTGTTGTTGGCACTTCTTTTTTTTGTGAAACTGGGGAGTTGGTACTTATTTCCTTTTTTTTTTTTTTCTGAGTATTCCAGAACTTATGATGTATTTGTCTTCTGTTGGCTGCTGGAGATGTTTACAACCTTTGGCTATTGTGACTGAAGTTTCTTTGAAAATTCTTGCGTAAATTTTTTTGTGGACATATGCTTTTATTCTACCTGAGTCATAGAGTAGGTGTGTGCTTAGATTTATAGTGAACTTCAGATTTTTCTCCAAAATGGCTGTACCATTTTGCTTTCCCAAAAAGTAGAAAAGTTCATTATTGGTCTTTAAGAAGTAACACATAGGGAAATTCTTCATGTTGGGCACACATCCTTTGTCAGATATATGTATGCTGTTTTTTTCCAGAATGTGGTTTGTGTATTCATTTTGGTGAGCATAAGTTTTAAATTTTGATTAAGTCTGATTTATTGGATTTTCCTTTTGTGTTATTGCTTTCTGTGTCCTAAGAAAACTTTGCCTAACCTCCTAGGCAGAGATGCTTTTATGTCTCTTCTAATGCCTTTGTAGATTTAGATTTCATATTTAGGTTTATGATCTATTTTGAATTACTTTTCGTGTTTGGTGTTAGGTGTAGGGTCAGGGTTCATTTTTTTCCATATGGACATTCTGAAGTTCCCAAACTATTTGTGTTCTGTTTTCTATTAGATTGCTTTGGTGTCAGTGTAGACACTTAGTAGTGTAGCAAACAGGCTTTTCTCCTTGGTTTTCCTGCTTATCCGAGTATGGAGAGAAGAGTTAATCTCTTTGGTCTTCTAATCCCTTTACTTATATTTAGTTATATCCTAGGTGTTCCCCAGTCCTGACTCAGTAAGCCCATGACATTTTTTTTCTTCTTGGAAATGTGTGGTAGTCACTGGATTTTCTGTTCTTTCGGATATAGCATGAGCAGTGTCCCGGTGAAGGAACGGGTGAAAGTGTCTCAGAACTGGAGGCTGGGGCGCTGCCGAGAGGGTATTCTACTGAAGTGGCGATGCAGGTAAGCTATCTGTCTTTTAAAGCTTTCTGGGACAGAAGAGCATAATGGGAAGTGAAACACTGGCTTCTAGTGTAAGGGAGGCTCTGTGGCATGGGGTGGTACTGGTGAGTCACTAAATACCACAAAGGGGGCATCAGAGAGACAGCTTGTTTTGCTTTTAAAAATGGAGTTATAAAAATGTATCTCAGCAAATTATATATATTTATGAGTGTAAGATGTTTATTAAACCAGGTGTGGTGGTGCATACCTGGAATCCCAGTACTCAGGAGACTGAGACAGGAGGATTACTGCAAGTTTGAGGCCAGCCTGGGGTATCTAGTGAATTCAAAGCTAGCCTGAACTATATATAACAAGACCCTGGCTCAAACTAAATGAAAAAAAAAAAAAAGTTTATTATAAAATGTTGATAAAGAATTGTAAACATATAAAAAAGAAACAAAAAAAACTTACAATTCCCACCACTCATAGGTAAACTGTTAATAAATGAAGCCAGTAATCCAATCTGTGTTGTTTGTTTTTGGATTTTTTTTTGGTACTAGGGATTGAACTCAGGACCCTGCACTTGCCAGGCAGGTTCCAGGTATTTTATAATTATTTTTCACTCTTCTGCTTCAGGGAGTTACTAATTCACTTTCTTTTTTTCTTTTCCTTTTTCTGTTTGCAGAACCAGGGATTGAACTCAGGCACTTGCGCTTGCCAGGGAAGCGCTTATTCCACTGAGCCATCTTCCTGGCCCACTAATTCACTTTCTTTAGCTCTTGTTCCTACAGGTGTGTATGGAATGCTAGAGACTGAACTAAGGGTCTTGAACTTGCTAGGCAAGTGAGCTGTGTCACTGAGCTACATTCCCACCTCCAACTCCTCTACTTTGTTAAAAGGGAAAATAGGATTTAAGCATGTAGACATACATGTTATAGGGATAAAACTTAGACAAAGTACCAGAAAATTGAAATGATTTGTGTTAAGATTTAGATGACCCTCAAAGCCTCATGCTGGATTTTTAGGCAACATAGCTGACGTGCTGTTCATTAGAAGGTGGGATCTGGTTGGAAGAGGCGGGTCCTTGCAGGCATGGCCTGGAAGGGTCCACCTGCCTTCTTGGCTCTTTCTGTACATCCTGCTTCCTGGTCACCATGAGTGAGCAGTTTTTGCCCTTCTGTGCCCCTCTACTGTGTCATAGTGCAGTAGAACCAGCTGACTATGGACTATACTGTGAGACAAAATAAGCATCCTCTCCTTGTAGTTGTAGGTATTGGGTATTTTGTCCTAGTGATGAGAAGAATAAGGCAATGACTGTGGTGCTGTTAATGCCACAGGTTTTATGCTTCATCAATGCTGAATTATTTTATAGATAGCATTTGGCTCCCCATCTAAAATGTGCTTTTTACTGATTGGTTGTAGTGAGTAGAGAAACTTTGTGAATTTCCCATTGTAGGAGTGACATGTCCTTGTGCTGGTAGGTAGAGGCACCAGCTGAGCTGCATCTGCTGAGCCTTCCTTGTTCGCTTGTGGCCACTGTCCTCTGGTTTCACTGGCATCAGCTGATGTGAGTTGTGTGGTGGTGGTGGTACCAAAGAAACCATGGAAAAAGGGGTAGATTTTTATGATGAAGCACTTTATCCTCACTTCCCACTTGTGCTTTTGAATACCAGTGAGTAGAGTTTATTTCTCTATCAAGCTTTGTCCTTAATGTTGTCTTTTTGGGCTAGTTTTGAACAGTTTGGCAAATAAACACATAAACAGTCACTAGGCTGCCCTGGGATTCTCTGCTATTCACCTGGTATGAACCTAGTTTGTTTTCTGTTCTAAGCAAATGGCTGTTTACCAGATGGCTCTAAACACATGAATTCCAATGCCTATTTGCTACCAATTTGAGTGTGCCACACACTTTTGCATGGTATGTTGAACAGAAATGTACATAATGACTGAGAATGTAAACATCTGAACACATTTGCACATGTTCCCTGTCACACTTGCACACACTCCTAAAGGCCTCCTGGGCAGAAACTCAGTTACCACCAAGTCCAAGATGCATTTAATGGCCTGTCAAGTCAATTTGCAGAGCTTTCCCACATTCCCATGACGCTTGTGTTAAGGACCGTGGGGAAGAAACAGCCCTGTTTGCTCAGAAAGGCTTGGCAGTGGGCAATGGTGTCTGTACCTGGGATGAGTCAGCTATTCCTCTGCTTTTCTTGGGACCTGGTAGGGTAAGGCCAGTGGGCTGCCTGTGGTGGAAAGGGGCTCATAATGCCCCCCCAAAAGTACAGTTTCCTACAGAGTCTTCTTCGTTCTGAAGGCTCATGCTGGGCAGTGGGACTGGCCTGTGGCTCCTAACCTTTCTTCCTCCTATGGGCTGGAAAGGCAATCTTTAACTATTTGTGAATTTCTCTTATCAGTCACTGTGACAACTGGCTTTCTCAGCAGTCCCTGAATTATAGCAGCCTGCTCTGGAGTTATTTTTCCATTGTCATACTTACCTTCCAGTACAGATACATAAATATCTCTGGGAGGACATAATTTCATCAGTAAATTGGCATTGCTTCTTGAAGGGCCTCATTTCTTTGACTTACAGATGGTCCTTTGCTGTAGTAGAACAAAGGAGTGGGGCTGCCCAAAGCATACACTTCTCTTCTCTCCATTACTGTCTTGGCAGATTCTGACTGATCTGTATGTAAAAATGCAGAGCCAAAGAAAGTCACTTCAGCAGGTTTAAAGATTGAAGGGATGTTATATCATATGACTAGAAGATTTCCTTTTGATCCTTTCCACTTCCTAACTATTTAATATTTTTTTTCTTTGTAGCACTGGGGATTAAATTCAAGGCCTTCCCATTAAGCTTCTTTCTAGCACTTTCAAATTATTATTATTATTATTTTGAAATAGTTTCTCACTAAGTTGCTAACCTGTCCTTGCTGGACTTGAACTTGTAGTCTTCCAGAGTGCTGAGACTATAGGCATGTGCCATGACACCTGGATATCAGCCATTTAATGTTGTAAATTCTGACTATACTTAGAAACACAGGTAGCCATTAATTCAAATATTAAGCATTCTTCAATTAAAGGAGTTATTTAGTTGGTCTTAGAGTTCCAATTCTCTTTTAGAAAGTGTGAAGAAGATTGGACTAGGGAGATAGCGTGGCTGTCTGAGCACCTGCCTAACAAGCGCAAGGACCCTGGTTTGATCCCCAGTACTGCATGCCATGTGGGCCTTGGTGGCACTGGGCTGGCCACAGACACTGGGCAAGCTGAGGCAGGAGGGTCACTGCACATCTGAGCTGCCTAGCAAGATCCTGCATTAAATAAATAAATAAATAAATAAATAAATATTTTTAAAGTTTGAAGATTATGTCACCACAAAGCTCAGAGTTAGAAGGGCTGGGAAGATGGCTCAATAGAATAAGCGCTTCCCTGGCAAGCACAAGGGCCCTGAGTTCAGTCCCCAGTTCCACCAAAAAAAAAAGAAAGAAATCTCAGAGTTATGCTAGCACTCTGAAGGAAGCTGAGAGTAGGCAACTGGGAAGGCAGAGATGAAAGCCTGGGAACTTTGCGGGTCAGCCCTGGGGAGTCAGTCTTATATTTTCTTTTCCCTCTCTGCAGCCAGATGCCTTGGATGCAACTGGAGGGTAATTTTCTCTACATATCCCAGGCTAATTTCATCTTGGCCTACCAGTTTCGCCCAGATGGTACCAGTTTGAACCGTCGGCCCCTGGGAGTCTTTGCTGGGCACGATGAGGATGTTTGTCACTTCGTGCTGGCCAACTCACATATTATCAGTGCAGGAGGGTGAGTGCTGAAGGCTTCTTTCATCCTCTTCAGAAACCTTATGTCAGGGCCCGGGAGATGGCTCAGTAGAATAAGTGCTTCCCTGGCAAGCACAAGAGCCTGAGTTCAATCCCTGGTTCCACAAAAAAAAAGAAAAAAAGAAATCTCATGTCTGCCTCTGACTTTGCTGTCTCAGTCACAAAGGGATGAGGGTAGAGACTAGAAGGAGGAATGACATTTTTAAAATTAATTTTTCTGTTTAAAGCAGAATTAGCTGGGCGTGGTGGCGCATGCTTGTAATCCTAGCACTCGGGAGGCTGAGGCAGGAGGATTGTTGTGAGTTCGAGACCAGCCTGAGCTACAAAGTGAGCTTAAAGCCAGCCTGAACTGCATAGCGAGATCCTGTCTCAAAAAAAAAAAAAAAAAAAAAAAAAAAAAAAAAAAAGCAGAATTAGCAAAAACAGTTCACAGGATTAGCTGGAGAAGGAATATAGGAAGAATATTTAATGCAGAGTGAAGCTGAGGTACTCTCCAGGGAAAAGTTAATTTTATTTCAGCTCTGTTCAGCACTAAGTGTACTGAAAAAGTAAAGGTATCTAGAAGCTCAGCACTTGTCTCGTGCTTTTCAGATCTGGGCATTATTGGAGACCTGGGCTGTTTCTGTACATTGGTTCTTGTCCTGCAGAGCGAGTAATTGGCTCTTGGGGTGGGCTCCTTATTTCTCTCCAGAGATGGGAAGATTGGCATTCATCAGACTTGCAACGCCTTTGCTATCAAGCACTCGGCTCATGAGCAGGAGGTGAACTGTGTGGACTGCAAAGGGGGCATCGTTGTGAGTGGCTCCAGGGACAGGACGGCTAAGGTGAGATGGTCCCCCTTACACACTGCTGTTCCATCCTGTCTATTGGGAGTTCATTGGGGAGGTGGGGTGGGCCTTGGGTTCTAGGATTGGCTGAGAACATTGGGTAGGGGCAGTGGAGAAATGACACAATAAAGAGCTCACTTATGTGCCTCTGGTATGCAGCTTGCCCTGCCAGGCTGTGTCCTTGCCAGCTGGCTTGGGACAGAAGTGGACAGTGGCTGGGAAGCCTGCCACTAACTTGAAATGTGGTGTAAACTCAAAAACAGGGCCTGGGATGTTTCCTTAAATTTGTGGGTTGAGTACTGACCCCAATATTTTATTTAAAAATCCCCCTCCTTTCACTTGATGTCTGTTTAGGGAGGTTAATTTTTCACCACCTTGTTTATAAGCAATTAGGCTGATAATTAAAACGTGTTTTTACTGTTTCTTTGGAGAGTGATCAGTGAGTAGTAGAGAGGAGGGGAGAAAGTGGTGGTTGTTGCCTCCCTGCCAGACTGCGGGCCTGCGTAAAGCAATGAGGGTGGTGAGACTCTCGCTTTGTGGACTCAGCTTGCCAACATCTGGGATGAGGAGGCTCCCCTTAGGGGACAGAGAAAAAAATTCTCCAGGCCTGTGTCCTATAGCCCTAGCTAGGACATGAGCCCTAGCCTGGTCATGTGGAGCTGTGGGGCTGCTGTAGGAACTTTTCTTTCTTTCTTTTTTTTTTGGAACTTTTCTGATAATTTAGTTGGTATGTAAGAGGCCCAGCAGTGTCTTGCTTGCCTGTTTCCCAGCATTTAGAGGCCCTATAGTGCCAACAGTAGCATAGTGCTTGTTGGTATCAGCAAATGGGTTCCTAAAAAATAATAGAGAGAGGGCTCAGGAGAGGGAAATAACTGTTTATTCTTAGTAACTCTGATGGCTCCACCTACCCTCTAGTAATTACTCCTATTGCTAATTAAAAGAACTAAATAGGTTCCTTTCTATTTATTGACTGCCTTTGCTGCTTTTTGTCTTAGATTTTATATTGAGTCAGAGAATGCATATCAACAAAGGAAACCTGGGACACACCCTACAAGTGTTTCAGACCAACATGGAAACTGAATTTCCAGTCATTTGTTTCTCCTTTCCCTCCCCAGTGCTTCAAGTTTCTGATTGGTCACTGCTTATATCGCATTCAAAGATACTGGTCTTAACGTGCCTTTCAGCTCGAAAGGAAATTTGTATAGACTGTTTTGTGGCGTATATGATCTACACAGTGCCATCTCATGCTAACACCTTCCTATCATGGCTTTAGCTTTCCCTGTACCTCCTTTTTACTAACATCATTTTCTTCTGTCCTGTCCGCTGTATTCTGACACCCAGGACAGTATAAACTAAGCTTTTAACTACATGTAGCAACTTGAAGGCACAGACTGCTTACAGTTGAATGATAGCAAATTCTTTTGATATTAGTTGTATTTCACATATAAATATTGATTGAGCTCTATTTAATAGCTTGATTTTTTTTTTTTTTTTTTTTGCGGAACCGAGGATTGAATTCAAACCCTTGTGCTTGCCAGGGAAGCACTTATTCTACTGAGCTATCTCCCTGGCCCCAATAACTTGGATTTTTAAAAATATTTAAAATATATACTCCCTACTTTTAAAAATTGTACCGCCCTTTTCCTTTTGAAGGTTTCTTTTAGACTTGGCAGAACTGCCTTCTCTATCTTTCTGCACCTCTGACGGCACCTCTGAGCAGTACCAGCTGCTGCAGAGCCTCCTGTGCCCCCTGGCTGGCTCATGGTTTCTGGTATTGGTAGCGGAGCTTGGCTCCGCTCCTTGCTGCTGTTGTTCATGTGCCAAACTACTTTCCATTTCTCGGCTTGTTCCTACATTACTCACAGTTTTGTCTTTTTTTTTTTTTTTTTTTTTGTGGTACTGGGGATTGAATTCAGGCCCTTGTACTTGCTAGATAAGCACTTATTTTACTGAGCCATCTCCCCGGCCTCTCACAGTTTGTCTTTTATAACTGGTTCTCCATTTCTTTTCAGTAACATCAATTCTATAGCTATTTATTTCTGTAGACTTCTACTATCTAGGCCTGTAGCAGGTCATACAAGTAATGTTAGGCACATAAGCCTCTATTATCCATTTTTTGGAAATTTCACGAATATGTACTATCTTTCAGGAAAGAGGTGTTTTTATGGGATGAAAACATTTTCTTTACAAAACTTCTCAGCCAGATGCTGTCCCAGAACTATCCCTTTTCCTTCGCTTCTGCCCAATCTCAGCTTCAGATTTACTGTAACTTAGTTTATATTTCTTCTCTGGACTTTATCAGGATTGGCATAGCTTTGAGATACTGTATTAGCTTTCTTGATGCTAAGGCACAATATCCAATACCCACAACTCTTAAAGTTTCAGGGATTATTTTTGTACTGAAATTGAACTCGGGACCTTGTACTTGCCAGGCAGGCACTGCACTGCTGAGCTAAATCCCTGGCCCTGCCCATAACTCTTCAAAGAGGAGAGTGCTGAGTGTTGTGGCACATGCCTATATCCTCAGCAGTTGGAAGACCTAGGCAAGAGGATCAGCACAAGTTTGAGCCCAGCCTGGGCTACATACTGAGTTCAAGACAAGCCTAAACTCCAAAGTAATAACCTGTCTCAAAAAAAAGGGGGGGCCAGGCTTGGTGGTGCAGGCCCGTAATCCCAGCACTTGGGAGACTGAGGCAGGAGGATTGTTGTGAGTTCGAGACCAGCCTGAGCTACAAAGTAAGCTTAAGGCCAGTCTGAACTGCATAGTGAGACCCTGTCTCAAAAAGACAAAAAAAAAAAAAAAAAAAAGGATGGGGGGAGAGTTTAATTTGAGTCATGGTTTCAGGGGGTCCAGTGCATGCTCAGCTGGCTCCAAGGCAGGATCATCATGGCAAAGGTGCAGTGGAGTTGAGGAGCAGAGCGGGAGCAGGGCCAGGGGAAGGAAGGAAGGACTGAAGACTGGTGCAGTCCCCAGGGCAGCCTCAGTAGGCAGAACATGAGTGTGCTCTCCTAATCCTCTCCTCAGTTCCCAAGTCAATCAGGTGACAAGAAATTGAGGCCATTTCTTGTCAAATTATGAAGCATCTCTAAGCATATCTAAGATCAGAGATGATAATAGTGCAGATTAATTGGATCCCAAAGCCTTTCAACTTTTTCTGCAACTGTAGCTTGTAGGGAGTATTTTACTATTTAGGTTTTTCTTTAGCATGGGTGCTCAGCTTTAGAATTCTTTTTTTTTTTTTTTATTAATGTATTTGGTTTTTATAGGGTCTCACTGTGCAGCTCAGACTCATAGCGATCCTTCTATTTTCAGCTTCTCCAGTGCTGGGATTATAGGCCTAGGCCACTGTGCCTGGATTCTGCTTTAGTGTATTAGCTTTCCTGTTTCTAAGGCACAATATCCAATACCCAAACGTGTAAAGTTTCAGGGGTTATTTTTATACTGAAATTGAATTCAGGACCTCATAATTGGACATGTACTGGATCCCCTGGGGTGGGGCTGATATGGCACATGGTGCCAGGGATCAAACCACCGTCCCTGTGCTTGCCTGAACTTCCTTAGCAGGTACTTTAGTCTGCTGAGCTATCTTGCTGGCCCTCAGCTTTAGAGTTCTGAGTTAAAAACCTTGTTCTTTTGTTTTTGGTGGAATCGGGGATTGAACTCAGGCCCTTGCACTTGCCAGGCAAGCACTTATTCTACTGAGTCATCTCTCTGGCCCCCTGCCTTGTTTATTTTAATAGTCTTGCTACCCCCAATCTTTTTTTAAAGGGCTATATAATGTCCATTCCCACTATATATCTATTTTTCAGTGTAGATATGTTATGAATTTGACCATTGAGGATAAAAGTATACCCACCACACATGTCAGTCCTTGTCCCCAAGGACACAGATGCTGCTGAGGTGTGTAGTGCTGGTGATGCAGGCTTGGAGAACTGCTTTTCCAAGTCATGCTTGTGATTGGTTAGATGCTTCCTGAGCCACTTCAAGACACCAGGAACCTTGTTCTGTGGTTTGCAGAATCTAGGAATCTACCAATCCTCTCCATAGAGGGCACTACTGGTGAATTCAAGCTGTCCCTAGAGATTCTATAAGTCAGATTTCTTAGTGTCCCCTTCCCCCACGGGCAACACCCTGTCTTCAGGGAGATCATATCAGGGCCAGGGGAATGCCGTCTTCCAACCTGGACAGTCTAAAGGAAGAAATCAGAAGTGCATGTAGTTATTAACAAAAGGCTGACTATGAAGCCCAGAGAAACTGGAGTCTTGGCATTCCAGAAAGAATTGCAGAGTTTGTCTTTGTTTTTTTACTCTCCTTGTTCAGGACCTTCTAGTTATTTTTTTTTTCCCTAGAAAAGTTACAAAGGTACTCACACATCACCCCAACACACATACAAGTGTCTCTGTTTCTCTGTGTGTGTGTGTCTCTTTCTCTGTGTCTCTCTCTGTATCTCTCTCTGTGTGTCTCTGTCTCTTTCACATACACATATTCTCTCTCTCTCTCTCTCTCTTTCTCTCTCTCTCTCAGAAAAATCGTTTTTCGTTTTGTAGACAAGAGATACCATGTGACCCATGAAGGCAGGGCCACCCCCACTCCATCACTATCCCTTAAACTGGAGGAATGTTTCCTTAAAGTTCTTCCATCTAAGGTCCTTCCTGCATTCACCATGTTCCTCTTATAGCACAGCAGGGACCTTGAGAGGTCGCTGATCCATTTGGCTGCCTTGGGATCCCTCTGTGGCTGTGTCTGGGGACAGCCCTGTGCATTTGAGGTTTTCTGTTTGGTTAGAGATTTATATCCCTTGTGTGTCATCTGGAGTAAGGTGAGGTAAAAGGGAGACCAGTGCCTAATGGGAGATTTCTAAATGCACTGACTGCTGAGAGGGCTCTGTGAGTGTTGATTAGAGTTAAGCCTAGAGTGGCTGCTAATGTACATTCCTGACTGATAGGATCCAGATAATGTGCTCCAAGCAATATTTTTAACCTGTAGGAGATATGGAAGCTTAAAAAAGTTAGGCTTTTCTGCTACATTTGGTGACACGAGGTGCTAAATTCCCTGTTGACATGAACAGCATTGACCCTGGGCAGGCATTGTGAACAAACAACAACACATCCCCTTTCTGCTTCCTCTTCCTCCATTTTTTCTTTCCCTTGCAGCTTACTTTTTAGTGTTCTGTTTTTTTTTTTTTTTCTTCTTTAGTATATTTTAGTATTTTAGGTCTCACTACACAGGTCAGACTTGTAGTTACCTTCCTGTGTCCAGCCT
Organism: Ctenomys sociabilis; assembly: GCA_004027165.1. Classification (NCBI taxonomy): domain Eukaryota; kingdom Metazoa; phylum Chordata; class Mammalia; order Rodentia; family Ctenomyidae; genus Ctenomys; species Ctenomys sociabilis. Next base: position 30,903 of record PVKA01023484.1, read on the forward strand.
CCCAAGAGCTGGGATTATAGGTGTGCACCAGTCTCAGTCATCATCTCAGTGCACCCCAGGGGTGGGGCTGGCCCTGCACACCAGGGATCAAAACCTGGCAGCTGTGCCTGCCTAAGAGGTGCTTTAGTCTACTTTTTAGCGTTCTGATTATCCCTACACCCTGAAACTATACCTCGCCCTTCTCCCTACTTGCCCAGAGTAAAATCTTGGTAAAAGAAAGCACAACCCATGGACAGGGGAAAGTTGCTGTGAAAGGCAAGCCCCATTTACTCATTCTGTGATAGTCAACTCTTAGCTGAGGAATGCAAAATTTTTGATTCTCTGGTATGAAATTGACTGGGATGTGATAGCCATTGGTGGTGAAGTCAGAGGGTGGTAAGGACTGGCTGCTGGGGTCTGTCTAAGCGTAGGCAAGCCCAAAGCTGCAGAGGTCCTTCTGCTGATACCTGCATTCTGTGTGTGTGGAGCAGAGAGGATTCTCCATTTCCTTACTTCTGTAGGTATGGTCACCCACCTGATACAACTTTCTTTCCTCTAAGGCCATGCCATGCCAATGAGAGCATTCCCTTTCCTGTTTCCAGGTATGGCCTTTGAGCTCAGGCCGGCTGGGGCAGTGCTCACACACCATCCAGACTGAAGACCGAGTCTGGTCCATTGCTATCAGCCCATTACTCAGGTAAGGGAGATATTTGTGGATGTGATCTGTCTCATATACAATAGTCTCTGCCTTACAAATGAGTTCCATTCCAGGAGAATATCCATAAGCCAGGTTCATTTGTAAGTCTGACAAAGTGGGTCTTGACACAAATATACAATATGCATTGCTTTGCGCTTTCCAGCAGCCCCTTCCGTGTCTCCACTGCCTTTCCTCTTGCTTGCAGACATCCTGGGCTCTGACGGAGCACTGTACTGCAGTGCACTATCACACTGTATGCACACTGCACACACAGCAACACAGCTGTGACTGAACACGAGCCACTTCCATGATTTTTACATTGATGAGTGTTTGTAATGCAAGGTCTGTTCTTTCTTATCTGTGAAGTACAAAATTTGGATGTTTGTACATAGAGGACTTTCTGTAATGCTTTTGTCTTACTGCATCAGATGAGCTAGAAAATCTTCCTGTTGTATGTTCTAGGTTGCTTTGAGCCATTATCTTGGAGATTCTTAAATTCTCCAAGAGATGTATGGTCTTTTCATATATTTGTGGGTTTGGGATATCTTTCTAGGTGTTGGTCTCCTAAGCATCCAACCTCAGAAATGTTAAGGAAAGAAAACATTCTGGTTTGTGTGAGTCTAACTCTTATAACTGAGCCAAGCTATTAATAGAGGTGTCCTTTTTGGAGTAGATGCCCTTTGGAGATGCTCCAAAGCAGAGGCTGTCAGCATCTCTGGGAGGTTATAGTATAACAACCTTCTCTCATAACTCACATCTCTGCTTTGTTCCCCCTGGAACACATCCTAGGAAGTATCCATCCATGCTGGAGAGGCTCGGGTCTGTATCCAAATATATGTATGTGGAGGAGCAGAAACACTGACAATTAGAGCAGAAATTCAGCATCTTTGATGATGGCTTTACCCTACCCTTTGGCCTGATTGGTATTTCTCTAGGTTTAATGTGAACACACGAACTTCTGACTTCTGCTTTCTAGGCTCTTTGAAACATGGCCAAGCCCCTCAGTGCAGGTACACAGTGGGTTGCAGAGTCTCTCCTGGGCCTGTTCTGTCATGGTATTACTAGTGTCTTTGCCTGCTTCTGTAACCAGTCATCCCACTCAGATGGAGATGCGCAACGTGTAGGGGTGCTGCTATCCAATGCTAAGTTAGTCACTTGTTTTATAGACAAGTTGGTCCTCCCTTTGCTCAGCCCCCCTTTAGCCTCTTTCTCCTCACCTCATAGAGCCTACACCCCTCCTCCTGCTCCCTTCTACAACTCCCTTTCAAATTTTTTTCTACTTAAGAATTAGAGCAGATTAGCCACGTCATTAATTCTTCAATTTGACGGCTGATATAGCAAGACCTGAAACACATTGCTGACCCCAGAGAATGGAGACCCCGTTCCTTAGCATACTGACCATGGGAGAAGTTAATTAAAATTCCACAGAGCAGAGGTGTCGGCTAACCTATAAACCTGTCGCTGTTCAGAACAAATCATTCTAGCAATCCTAGGAAAGACCAGCAGGGAGGGAGTGGAGACGCTAAGTGTGGGAGCCGGGGGTGGAAAATGGAGCCATTGAGCTTTGTCTCCTCTTGGTGCTGCTCTTTTAGGAGCATATGAGCCAGGCTTGGGTGTCTGTGGCTAGTATAAGGACTGGAGGTGTGGAGGTGGCAGGTGTGCTGGTTACTGTGTCTTAGTGGTTGCCTGAGGACTTCTGCCAACTTCAGGAGACTGATGGTGGAGGGTCTGATCATAGACAGAACCTTCAGAACTGGAGCATGGCCCACCTCACCCTCAGCCCCTTCCTCTGGAGTGTCATGCTGCCTCTTCCAGAAGAGAACACAGAACCTGTTGCAGGTACTGTCAGTCAGGAGGTTTAGGACAGAGTCTGCTTTCATCATTAAGAGCACTTCAGCTGGGTGTGGTGGTGCAGGCCTGAATCCCAGCATTCAGGAGGCTGAGGCAGGAGGATTGTTGTGAGTTTGAGACCATCCTGAACTACAAAGTGAGCTTTAGGTTAGCCTGAGCTGCATAGTGAGACCCTGTCTCAAAAAGACAAAAAAAAAAAAAAAAAAAAAAAAAAAAAAAAAAAAATAGAGCACTTGAGATCACAGTAAATTGTGACCTCAGATTTGGATTTGGGGCCTCAACTTGGAGGCTGGCTTCGGAGAAGGACTTAAGTGTTCTGGCGTCACTAATCCTGTGTCACTGGACCACTTCTGACAACTACCAGGCAGTCATGTGCTCCATGCAGACCTTTTGCTAAGTCCTCGCTGTCTTGTCTTTGGCAGAGACCTGGGCCTTGTGTTTCCCTCATAGTCTCCAGGATCTTTTTGACCTCTTGGTACATTTTATTGGCCCTGGCTTATTCTTTTGCTTATGGTTGGCCAGCTTTTCAGCTCTTGACCTATGTTATTTGAGATGGCTTTGTCACCACCTCCACAGATGATGTCTTGGAATCTTTTTTAAAAGTTTTTTTTGAGATTCTTCCTTTGTACTAGATGACTAAGGCATGTCTGGTGTTGTCTCTGCCCCCTTTTTCCCCTCTTGCCTGAAGAATATACTGGGCTAGAGCTTAAGTCTTGTTTTACCTGATACAGCGTTTCCTTATAGATTGCTTTCTTTTTGCTGTGTCCATATCTTTGGTTTTTTTTTTGTCTTTTTGAGACAGGGTCTCACTATGCAGTTCAGGCTGGCCTTAAGCTCACTTTGTAGCTCAGGCTGGTCTCGAACTCACAACAATCCTCCTGCCTCAGCCTCCCGAGTGCTGGGATCACAGGCATGCACCACCACGCCCGGCTTGTGTCCATATCTTTGAACCTTCCATCAATTTCCTCATCTTTGGGAGGCACTGTTCTTTAGAACATGCTGGGAGATGAGCTCTGCTTTGCCCTTTTTTCACAGAGTGGCCAAGGTGACTGTTATCTTCTAGCATGTTTCCTCATCTCTTTTCTCTATAAACCATACCAACTTACTGTGGAGATGTCCTGAAAGAGTACACTAAACTTAATCTTGCTCCTGGGGCTTTCCTATCTTGTTTTCTTGCGTGTGAAATCAGATACCTGTAATAGGAAACAGGGAATCTCCAGCCCTCAGCTTAGTAGGAGCTATGCTTAGAGACTAAAAAGTATGGAAGAAAACAGGCCTGAAGGAAGGTGACAGGCAAAGAACTTTTCCTCTGCCTCCACATGCCCACCTACTCATCTTCTTTTGTGATACCAATAATCTTGTTGTAAATATGCAGGAGGCTTTCTTCCTGTGGAGATCCCACCTGGGGCTGTTGGATGTGGGAAAGGGGCCCAGTGTGCAAAAGCCCTGTCTGAGGTAGTCTTAGGGCAGGAAAATGTCCAGCTTTATTGTCTCGGAGGTACTGCCATCTAAGGTCACATTGAGTTCTGAGCACTTTCTCATGAGTAATACAGAAAAGATTGTTAAGAGCAGCCGGGTGCTCGCTTCAGCAGCACATATACTAAAATTGGAACAATACAGAGAAGATAAGCATGGCCCCCGTGCAAGGATGACACGCAAATTTGTGAAGCGTTCCATATTTTTACTATGGTCATGCACTAGGAAAATAATTATTGAATTTTTGATATAATTCAGGTATAAAAATAAGTAAGCAGCTATACTCTTTTTTTTTTTTTTTTTTGTCTTTTTTGAGACAGGGTCTCACTATGCAGTTCAGGCTGGCCTTAAGCTCACTTTGTAGCTCAAGCTGGTCTTGAACTCACAACAATCCTCCTGCCTCAGCCTCCCGAGTGCTGGAATTACAGGCCTGCGCCACCACGCCTGGCTTGCAGCTACACTCTTAATTTACTGATAAGAGACATCTGCTAAAATAATATCTGTAAATATAATATCATATATGCACCTTGTACGATGCCAAAACATTATGAAAACAGTTTGCAATGTATTAATGTATTGAATCTGTCTTGTTAAGGTGTCTTGAAACTGTCTGATTGATATTTGTACTTCAATAAAATAAAAAATAAATTAAAAAAAAAAAGAG
>PVKA01023485.1:0-35572 GCA_004027165.1 Ctenomys sociabilis
CAGGACATAGGAGAACCTGTACTGCAATATCATGAGACTCAGGTGAGCTCCAAATTTTCTGAGCAAGGAGATTGTGGAGCCACAGAGGAAAGAGATTGAAGTTCTATAGTGTGCCTGGGGAGAGTCACATGAAGAGAAAACTTTTTCTCAGGCTCTCACAGAGAGCAATCTGGTCAAGCATTGGCCGTGACTCATCCACGTGGATGATACAGACAAAGGAACTACAGAATAATGTACAGGACTACAAGATAAACCCTGAGAAGACTTCAATGACCACATAGGAAATATAAAGTTCATGTGTTGGTATATAGTGGGTATCTTTGTGTCGTTTGATCATTCTTGGTTTGAAGTTGAGACTGTCTGAGAACAGAATTGCTACTCCTGCTTTTTTCTGAGGTGCTGGCACATGCAGTATTGTTTTCCATCCTTTGACTTTGAGCCTATGAATGTCCTTTTGTGTTAAGTGTGTTTCTTGTATACAGCATATTGTTGGATTTTGTTTCCTAATCCACTGTGCCAATCTATTTCTCTTAATTGGAGAATTGAGTCCATTTACATTGATGGTTATAATTGAAATGTGCTGACTTATGTTTGTCATGATATTTAGCTGGTATTGTTTATTCCTTTGTAACCTGTGTTTAATTGAGTGTCCTGTTTAGTGGGTTCCTTCCATTCTCTTGCATGGAGTTCTGGTCGTTGTGGTCCCTCTCTAGAACCTCTTTCAGCAGCCTGTGAAGGGATGGCTTTGTCATCATGAAATTCTTTAGTTGTTCTTTGTCATGGAAGTATTTCACTTCTCCATCAAACTTGAAAGAGAGTTTTGCAGGGTATAGTAGTCTGGACTGGAATTAGTTTTTGTATAGGACTTGAAGAACTCTGCTCCATGCTCTCCTTGCCTTCATTGTTTGAGTAGAGAAGTTGGCTGTAATTCTGATGGGTTTTCCTTTGAATGTGAGCTCCTTCTCTCTAGGAGCTTTCAGTATATTATTTTTGTGTTGGATTTCTGCAATCTTAACTATTATATGTCTTGGTGTGTTTCTACTTGGGTTGAAAAAAAATCTAAAAAAATGAACAAACAAAATTGATATCAGCAAGGTGAAAATCCCCAAATGCCTTCAAGAAAAAGAAGCTGAGGAAACTGGAGCACCAGGATGATGAGATCTTCAACACTGAGAGATAGCAGATTTCAGTGCAGCACAAGGTGGATCAGAAAGTGAGAGTCTCACAGATTTTAGCAAAAATCAAACCTGTTCCTCAGCTCCTGGGTTACCTGTGATCCGCTTTTGCTCTGACAAATGGAATTTATCCTCATAAATTACTGTTTTAAATTTCTTACTAAGTCGCAAATTAAATATCTGATACATTGAAAAAAATTTACACACTGAAAATTAAAAATAACAGAAGAGTATTCAAAATTCATTTTCTTAGACAGTTTCTGAGAAACTGAAATAGATGCTATATATGAATAGCATTTGAGCAAAAAATAAACAATTAAGATTTATGATGCGAATTTATCATTCCAGGCAATAGAATTTCACAACGCTTCCATTAATATATTAAACAGGAAAGTAATCTCATTAATGCTGTTACTGGATTCTGAGCTCTCCCTTCTTGTTTGTTAACCCATGTTCCTATCTGGTCCACCTCCCTTGTCTGCTCACCTCTGCCTTCCCAGCATTGCCCCTGCAGGTGCTGGTTACCTGGGTTGAAGTCTTCCTCTCCTCTGATCAGGAATGCATTCAGCTCTCCAGGGCTTGCTCCTCTTTGAGGGCAACCTTGAAATTATCCACAATCAGGGAGCCAGGCCAGTGTAGGAACTGACCTCCCCCTGCCTCTCACAGATCTTTGCTATCTAATGTAAATTGCTCACAACTCATTCTCTGTGTTGTTTTCTGGATGCTGTATTTTTATTTTTATTTTCAGATGGGATTGTAGATTTCCTGTAACTTCATCATTGTGAGAAGTGGAAATTCTTGTCAACGACTTTTAAAAATCACATTTCCTTTCTCTGAGTGTAATATAAAACCAATACATTTTACACCTCATAACACTAGGAAATCATCAGGAGGGAGCAAAAATATTAGCTTGTGATTTAGATTTCTATTTTTACATTTAGATTTCTAGCATTATTAAGTTTTGCAGTAGCACATGATGTGATAAGGTTTTATGTATAAATTATATAATTATTAAAATGAATTTCCAGAAAGACTGGAGCAATCATAGCATCAACTACCCCAGGCTTCTTGTACTCTAACCTGCTTATGAATTACCTAGTGTTTCCTTTAGAATGAACGTTCATTCAATAATTTTGGGCAGGACTACTTGGCCATGCTGGTTCATTCACACACCTCTCTGTTCCAGGAAGGGATGAAAAAGATTGAGAGATGGTAGTGATCTTCTCACTTCTCCTTACTTTGGCTTTTTCCTTTCAGAATCCCCTGAAACTACTTGATAAACAGCATAAAAGGAAAGGCAAACTTAAATAAGTGAGGATTGAAGATTTTTTTTTTTTTTTTGTCTTTTTGAGACAGGGTCTCACTATGGAGTTCAGGCTGGCCTTAAGTTCATTTTGTAGCTCAGGCTGGTCCAAACTCACAACAATCCTCCTGCTTCATCCTCCCAAGTGCTGGGATTACAGGCATGTGCCACCAAGCCCGGCTGGTTTGAAGATTTTTGATCAAAACCCACAATATATACTAGGCCAGTGCATTATGTATTTGTGCAAAATTCTACATTCGTGAGCTGAAACTAAGGTGTGAATAATAACACTTTAAATGTATACTGCTTTTTCCTATTCTTGTGTTCTGTATATTCTATTTTATAAGCAAAAAAAAATTTATTTCACTGTACATCACTAGCTGTCATCCCATCTTGGTGGGAACAGAATTGAGATTTCTAGAGGCAATCTATTTTGTTCCATTTGTGAAATGCTATGTCCTCTTATTTGTGGTCTGTCTGAGAATTCTGAGTACTTAAGAGGCAGCTTGGATTATAGACAACTTTCCAGCCTGTTCTTATGAAATATTTACTCGGCATCTATTTGGAGTGCAAGCTGAATGCTGCCCGAAAGGCTGTGGAGAAGGAAGACAGATGATGCTTAGAACCTGCAGAGTAACTGGGCTTGGCAAGACAAAGGCTATGAAGCTAGCTGGGCAGCATCCCCTAGATGGCAACTGGGAGCCACCCCGTTGTAACTATGGGTACAGCTGGAACAACATTATTGGTGAAAGAATATCAAAAATACTATTATGGACTACTGGACTATATTGGGTTATTTTGCTAAATTCATACACCTAAAACATTTAAATGACAATGGAATACCTATCTCTGACAAAACTAAACAAAAATAGGGGATATGAATGAAGGACCATTTTGTATCTGTATATACAAAATAGGATAGATATATAGCTACTTTCTCTTAATGCATTGAGAAGAAAGATTTGTACTAATAGTGTTTAGATGGGATATCATGCCTGCATCTTATATTATGAATAACTACTGTGAAAACAACAATATGTAATGTATTAATTATTGAAACTGTCCTACTAACTTGTTTTGAAACTGTCTCATTGCTATTTGTTTCTCAATAAAATTAAAAAAAAAAAACAGATTATAAAGCACCATCTTGGGAAAGGATCCTCAAACCATGTAAACTTATTTTGGATTTATTATTGGTGTTGTGAAGAACTATTAAAAAGCATTCAGGGATAGAAGGATGGAAACACATTCGTGGTATAGAATATTCGCTCTGTAGGAACAACTGGGGAAGTTCTTTTTGAGGTCCTCTTTACTGTTTTATGTGCAGTGCTTTAAATTACACTTGACTTATATTAGGAAATAAGTTTGCTGAATAAATGCTGAATTTAAAATTTAAAAAAATGTTTTATAGTAAGAGCACTTCTGTTGTGATGTCATATCTGCATAAACCCTTGGAACAGTGTATTAACAGTACATGTACTCTAGTACTGTGGGTCTCCAGAATTTAAGCACAATGCTTGGCTAGAAGCTTCCTGCTTGCTGGATAGTTACTCCCACGTGCTGCCTACCTCACCTTCTACAAATTAACCCTCTGATCTGAGACTGCTTTGATTCTTTGCGGTACAAAATATATGCAGAATTCTGTGATCTTTGCCTTTTTGACTAAAATTTCAGCATCATTTTCTCAAGAGTCATGAAATTTTTACTGAACGAATTGGAGGAACAGACCCAAGTGGAAGGCTAATTAAGTGAGAGATACTGGCGACCTGGGCTGGCTAAGAGCATTAGGTAAAATAGGAAGATTCCAAAGATAGATAGGAAGGAGGAAGGCTCTAAATTATATGCACAGAAATTACATATTAATATTTTACAATGCACAAATATGCACTGAAATTAAATTAAACTTACAATGGTGCATGCTTCAATAATTAAATGTAATATTAAGAGACAGGGAACACAAAGAGGTGCGTGTCCCAGAGCTACCTTCTCTCCACAGCTTGGGGAGCAGCTCCAGCTCACAGCCTCAGAGATGGCAGCTGGGACCGCAGGCACAGAACCTCCAGTGGAAGAATGCGGTCCCACCAGGAGCGTAAATAAGCGTTTAGCGCTGGAGAGATAAACATCATATCAACTGCAGTTGTTAAGTCTCCTGCTCTTTCCTGCCTTTTATGGGTTGTCTAAACTGTCACTTTTTTAATAAGCCTAACAGTGGATTCAGCTAAGTGGACTAGGAGGATTTAAAAGATAAAACCAGATTGGCATTCAACACTTCTTTCTCCTAAGGCCTTCGGAGATGATTTAATCTAAAGGAGACAGAATGTTAATTTTTCTCAAATCTTGTTTGGTTGGATGACCTTGATAAAAGCAAGTAGGTGAATTTAGAAATTAGTTTAATTGACTGTTATTACCATTCTGCTCTTTCCCTCGAATAATTTGCAGGTCATTCAAGTTGGTTCACTAATGGAGCAGAAAGATAAGCTATGCAGAGCCAGCGTCACCACTGCAGTTCAATAATTTACTCCACAGCCACCTCATAAATTGCAAATCCTAACATGGAATTGTAATTCACATTCTCAAACTTTAACAACATTCAATAATACAGAAAATGAGGCTATAAGTGAACTATTTCCATAGTGGCTTTTTGCAACTATACAAATTATTTTCAAAGAAAAATTTCCTATACTTTAAGGATGAACCAAACTACTTTGCTAAAATTGAGACAATAAAATTTTGGGATACTGAGAGAAATACACATTGCCTGGATGGTTATTTCAGTGGACACTAATCACGTTGTCTCTTATGAGCCAGCAACTGTGGTCAAGTTTTTCACATGGGCATCCCTCAACTTCTAATTTTGGGAAATAGATTAAGGCTAGACTAACTTAACCGTTCTTCCTAGTCAGCAACATCTGGCCTTCCCTTTTATTGAGCAGGCAGGGCTACTAGGTCTCATTTGGTGACCTCATCTGCCCAACAGCAGCACACTAGAGCACACTAATAGCATCTCTACTTTCTTTAAAAGAAATTCTCAGCTTGAAAATCACCATATGGCTTAGACTATTTACAGGGAGATAAGTCTGTAAAGGAAAGGAATTGAGAAAAGTGAAAATTCTGCTTAGGTATGGAAGTAGAGCCCCAGAAAGGTGGAGATGTGGGTGATGGCCTTGCTTCATAAGCCTTGTTTTCAGACTCTTGGACTCACTGTGATTTATTTAATGAAGGTCAGTAGGAGAACACATTAAATGCTTAAACTTGAAAAATAAACCAGGGAACCTGTGTGTACTGCTATAATAAAACAACAGCCTGAACAGGGAAAATTTCACACAGCCAATAATTTTGTCTACCTGCCACCCACTAATAAGTTGTTTTGTTTTCATTGGAGTGAATGATGGCTTGTGCTTTGGACACAATAAATACAAAGCGCTCACATCATTAACACACTTTGATCCTGGCAACTAGCACTGCACTTTCGTAATGGAACGTGCTGAGTAAATACTTACTGAATGAACAGAGAAGCTCATATGTGACCTTCTCATTAAGTGGTCCACACAGTTGTGGTCCCTTAGTTAAGCTTGGCACTCTGGATTAACTAGAAAGTTGTCTTCATTCTGTAGCTCCCTGTCAGGCTTCTTTCCCCTCAATAAATATTCTGAACCTTTTGCATTCTCTTCAAGAGTTGACCCCACTCACACAGTGCTCATCCACATCACCTTTCTTGGGTACATCCTCAGCACCTACAAATTCAGTCACACCCAGCTTTTACTCCTCTTTCTCAGGATGTGAGGATTCTCAGACTCTCTGTCTCTGTCTCTCTCTGTCTGTCTGTCTGTCTCTAACCTCCTCTCCATTTCTATTTTTCCATCTTTCCCTCCTCTATCCTCTGTCCCTTTTAAAATCATTTCCTTTCTCATACTCTGTGAAGAAATTCTCTCACATGAAAGAATAAAAGTCCCCCTCACCCCATGCACTCTCTTTGCTTCATTCTTTTCCTAACTCTCTTACATCAAGGACCATTCCATACACATTCAGGCTTCCCCTAGAAGGTTCAGGCTGAAGACATCTAATTTCAACTTCTGCAGAATAGCTCCTCCCTTCCTTGAAGCTCACATGTCCAAATGTCAGCTTGCCATAACAGCCACTGTTGTATTCATTTATTCAACATGGATTTCTTGCATGTCTACTTTGTGTCAAGCATAGCTTCGTGATAAGTACAGAATGTTAAGTAAAAACATATCAAGTCTCTATCTTAAGAAGCTTCCCAGATTAAAAGTCATGTAATGAAATAATCTGCTACACAAATTCCAAATATAAAGAGCACTGTGAAAAAACAGAGAGAATATTTTAAGTTCAGAATTCCAAACTCCTAAATTGTTGCTTGCTCAGCCTTGTCTCTGAGGGAGGCTGTACTATCTTGCTAAGTTCTCGCTAAGATGGATGGACACTCATGTTCTTCATTGCTTATCTTTGATGCCAACCCTCAGACAGTTCTGTGCTTTAACCCGTCCTGTCACAGCTGTCAGAGAGACTGAGGTAATGTCTCAAAACAGACCTTGTCACCGATTTGCTACTTTGGTCAAGGAAACTGTTGGCTGCTGTAACAAACAATTAGTGTCTGAATGCTCAAAACTATAGCCTTGTCTTCTGGTCATATCAGTGTCAGCCATAGTTCAAAAGTGTTTTTTGTATTCTTTTCTTTTTTTAATTTTTAAAAATTGTTCATTTCATGGTCATAGTAAATAATGATTGCATTCTGCATGGGGAGTGTATATGTGTATAAAACACATCTTAGTTCTTCTGTAAGGACTTCCCCTTTCCTCCTTTTCCCTCCTGCCATCTTTTAATCCTCTTTTCTTTTGCAAAACAGCTACCTCTTTATTTCCTGGTATCTGTCTTTTAGTTTGCTCTTCATTCATATTTTGGTTTTCTCATATGTGAAACTTAAACTTGTGTGCTTGATTTACTTGACTTACTATTGCAGTCTCAGGGTGCGGGCACTGTTGGCTAGTGGTTATGTCTTTTGTCCCAGTCATTTTATTCCTTATAATTTGTCAGTCATTGTTGCTCCTGCACAAGTGAGCTGTGTTGTGAAGGAGAAAGGTGACGGCAGCCCTTCGCAGCCTGCGCAGTGCTTTCATTCCCACTGCCTTGCCCAGAGGCACAATGGCCCCACTGCAGGAGAGGACAGTAGACACAGCTCCGAGCTTGACCTGATATGCCTCAACAGCCTTCACTGACTTCTCAGTCTGAGAACACAAACAGCAGCACTTGAATATAAGAAGACCAGCATTTCCATCTCCTTTCTTTCATCTTTGTGCTTACTCTTACCTTCTACCTCTCTTTCTCCCTCCTTTTAAAAATGTTTTATATCTGTATTTCTTGATTTGGATATATTTTATAATGAAGATTGCATGTTCAAATGGATTGCTTCTCACAACTTTGTATTTTAAGTGTCAGAATCAACTACATTTTATAAAGTCATTTACTGAAATCTCTGGTGAAGAAAGGCTTTATTAATTTCCTACATTCATTTATTGTGTAAATTGCTGACTGATGTGAAAAAATATACATACATTATATATTTAGTTGTTGCAGGGCCTCACTATAGAGGTCAGACTCACAATGGTCCTCTTGCTTTCAGCCTCCCCAGTGCTGAGATTACAGGTGTACACCACCATGTCTGCACTCTGGTTGGCTCAGCCCACATTGGGGTGGGGCTGGTTTGGCATGTGGTGCCAGCAATCAAACCATTGTCCCTGGGCTTGCCTAAGCTTGACTAAGCAGGTGCCCTATTTTTGTCTTTTTTATGTATTTAGTATAGGGTCTACAGCATCTCATTGCACAGATCAGACTCATGATGATTCTCCTTTCTTCAGCCTGCCATGTGCTGGGATTACAGGTGTCTGTCACCACACCCAGTCTCAACTGCTATCTCCGTGTATGCCCTGGGGAAGGGCCAGCATGCCATGCTGAGGGTCAAACCCCAATTCCTGCATCTTCCTAAGCATGCACTTTAATCTCCTGAGCTCTCTGGCTGTCTTTAACCAGGCGCTTTTATCCATTGAACTATCTTGCCAGCCTTCTCAAGTGAAACATTTTGAGGTGAAAACTTGAAGTCAAATGAACCTGGTATTTCAAAAATGATGCTTAGATAGAAGAACTGCAGGTGTTTCAGCTATGCTCTCTATCTACAAAGTTCTTAGGAAGAGAAATATTTTGCAAGTACTTTTTATGTTTTGCCTTAACTCTTTCTCAAGTACAAATAAGTGGCATTACCCAGAGGGCAGGTTTGCTTACCAGAGCCCCACCTCTGCAGGTCTGGCTTAAAATGGACAATGGCTTAAGATTCATGCCTGAGACTAGTATTGAAGTCTCTTTGCAGAAACCCCATGTTCCCCACTATTTTCTCTATGAGTAGACTCAGGGTCGCCATTTCTCCAACCTGTTATACAGTATCAGTTGGAGTTAAACTTGAATGGATTATAGCCACCTCCTAACTACACAAATGAAGAAACCCAAATTATGGGTTGGAGTTAATCATAAATTGAACACCTTAGCAAAGGTTAAAATATTTTTTCTCTCTCTCTTTTTGTCCTTTTTTTGAGACAGGGTCTCTCTGTGCAGTTCAAGTTGGTCGTGAGCTCACTTTGTAGCCTAGGCTGGTCTCCAACCCACAACAATCTTCCTGCATCTGTCTCCCGAGTGCTGAGACTATAGGTGCTTTCCAGAACACACAGATGATAAAATATTTTTTATTGATTTATTAATATTACTAATATAAAATTGCATAGGAGCATATATATAAAACTAACATATTACAGATTCTCAGTAGTATCCTTTATTTTGTTTATATGTTCTTGTCTCAAGGATAATAATACTTCATTTATAATATATGAGACATATTTCTATTATATGCTAAGAGAGATATTATCTGTGAGATAGCACTACCGATGAAATAAAATGAAACCTGTAATGTTATGAACATGTCAACCAACAAACAGGGAGAGTATATTGTATAGAATTGTACTTTCATGTTAAACAGGGTAACATAATAGCATGTATGTGTGTAATTAAATTTGAATTATTTTTAGTATTGAGTAATTAACCAATGGGCTGCAAAAATGAGATCAAAACTGCAGACTTTCTAGATAATGACTTGGATATCTCATATCTGATAGACAAATCATTCATAGAATAAGTGATGTTAGAAATTATTATGATCTGTGAAATTTCTGATAGTATGGAATTAGAACATATGATTGGCCTGGCAGGAAGAAATTTAGTCTCAAAGCCATAATAATACATCAGGTTTATGAAGTGGTCTAAAGAAAAGAAATCAGACAATTATGGGCATGTTCAACGCTGAAAATTGTGATACAGTGGATACTACTGAATTTCCCTCAAACATGTCTACATTGCAATCCCCAACTTTTGAGTGTCTTTCCTTATATGATAAAAGGTACTTTCAAGATTTGCTTCAGTTAAGGATCTTTAGGTGGAGAGGCCATCCTGAATTAGCTATGTAAACTGGAGGTCACAACAACAGTTCTCAAAAGAGAGAGACAAGAGGCATTGAGATGTAGGGTAAGATAAGATGACATCCTGTAGTCAGTGTTTACAGTCCTAGAAGTGGTCCCCAGCTAGGGATTTCAGATGGCCTTTAGAAGTTTAAAAAGACAAACACATGCTTTTATCCTTAGAGCCTAGTAAAAGAAACAACATAGTCCATTAGACACTTTTATTTTAACTCTGTCAGTTTTATTTTCAACTTTTAGCCTCCAAAGGGATGTGTTAGGGGAGTTTAACCCATTCCTTTGTGTTCATCTGTTATAACATCCACAAAAAAATACATGAATTCACACTTGCTCTTTAAACAGTGTACTTCAAATTGATCCCGTTTGTACTCCTGTAAGCATTGTATCTTAGTCAAGTGAAATTTCTGCGACTTATTGTATCCATAGTGAGGTGAGAGGCAGCAGAAAAATTAGATGAAAGTGTAGAAAAAAAAGGACTAGAGACAAAGATGTCAATTGTCCATTTTTTGTCACACTTCTCTTAATTTTTTAAAGAGGATTATTGGCTAGGTAAGGTCAGATCATCAAAATGACCCCCAAAACAAAGGCACATAGTTCTCATTCTCCCTTTGTTACATCCATTGAACTTACAGCTGATGGGTTTTCTCTACCTGTATACAAATTCTGCTAAGTCATCATCACGATGAGCCAGTATGGCACATAACACTGGAGGCCACGTGCCATGTTCTGCCTTCCTCTTCCTTAGTCAAATTACAACTTCCTACTTCCTTTTATAGCATCCTCCTGACATAGCTATCTATGAAGTATTTTCAATAGATAGTATATGGCTAGAAAATGAAACAAGTGAGGAAATGAAATCATTCAGAACAACAAAGATTATAATACTTTAAAGGAACAAGATGTCCTGTGTCAAATTATCCATCCTTGTGTAGTAACTGAGTGCCCACAGGTAAGGTAGAATTCTAGGAAATCTCTACATTTGAAGAGATCAGTTTTACGAATTTCACTACAAGTAGGCTGAGTTTAATCCTAGAAACTGGTTAGGGTCTGGTTTAAATAGATTAGAAATATCCTTTAAGATACTGGAAGAGTTTGTAAAGCCAGTAATTATTTTGGATGGAAAACAGGAAAGAAATCTCTTCTGAGATACTGTGTCACTGGTACTCATGCAGGAAAGAGAAAAACAAACTTCAGAAAACACTGGCAATGGCATGACACTACATGTTACCTAGACAAGGGAACAGTCAGTGGTGGGTGCTGGAAAGTGTTGATAGCTCAGGAGTAGGAGACAAGAAGATTTCAAGTTAAGGCATCTGGGCATCTTAGCAAGATGCTGTCTCAAAACTTCTTTGTTTTAAAAAGGGTGAAGGTGTAGCCCACCAATGAAATTCTTGCCTAGAATGAGACAGACTCTGCTTTCAACTCTCAGAGCTCCAGAACACACTAAACATGGTGGTGACTAGAAGTTGATGGACTCTTTCATTGAAAACAGCTAAAAATATACAGTGAAATATAAATAAATACAAATAGCTATTTTTTAAATTAATGAATGACATGAGAAGTTGGGAAATATTATGGTGGAAATCAGAAATGTCTCCCAAATGGCTTATTCTGTTGAAGGCTTGGCTGCCAGTTACTAGAATTTGAAACAGTGATTGGATTGCGAGAGCTCTCACCTCATTGAATGCTTAACTCGTGGTTTGTTATAATTATGGGAAGTTGGGAGCTAATCGGGTGAGGTGGGTCACTGGTGCATGGATCTGAATGGCATGACCTTTTCCTAACCAGGCTTTCCCTCTTCTTCTCTCTCTTTCTGGTTGCCATGAATGGAGGGTCTTTGTTACAATGAAAATTTCTTCCATGAAATTCTGCCTCACATTTGGCACATGATGAAAATAAACTGACTATGGACTGGAGCCTTGAAAACCATGAGCCAAGATGGATCTTGCAACCATTAGGTTGATTTTCTCAGGTATTTATTTACAGTACTGCTTTACAAAATCAATATTTCCACAGAGGTCTTAATGTTAAGGCATAGAAAAGGGAAGACTTAAAAGTTCAAAAATATTTTTTAATTAATAAATGAGTTTAATAAATCTTCTGGGCATAAAATCAGTGTACAAAATAAGTTGAATCCTAAGATTTCTGGTTCTTAGACCAGCATGCATGAAGCTTAGAATTCATTGTGGTATCTTAATGAATATAAAGCTAGTCATAGCATTTAGACTTGTCAGGAGAATGAGGTCACAGGACTAACTGCTGTCCCCCAAACTGGAGAGAAAAGCCAAGAATTACATTATACCTGAACAGTAATCCCTGAGCAGATGAGTTTGTGGGACTAGTGATAACCTCAGAGCAAATTTGACCTGAGTGTAACCTATTGTTTGCATTTACCATAGTCTAGAGACTCATGGAAGTAGGGAATATCCAGATTCAGCCAGCACAATTTACAAAGATCATACCATATTAAAAGTGAATATGAGATAATTTGAAGAAACAAGCAAGTTTCAGAACCAGAACTATTTATATCAGAAAAGTTGAGATTATCAGACCTTACACTTAAAACAGTTGTGTTTAATGTACTCAAGTATATAATGGAAAAAAAAAACAGACAACAATATTTCTGTAGTCAGGATTTATGGGGCTAGGGATATGATTCAGAGACACAACGCCTATGTGAAAAGTGTCAGCTCATGAGCTTGATTCCTGGTACAAAAAATTTACAAGGAACACACAATTTATAGGATTATAAGGCATATAATTTATAAGACACAAGAAACATAATTTATAGCATTGTTTAATAATATTCACCTAAAGAGTGAAATGGAAAAAGAGTTCAGGAGATCTGTCCACACTCTAGAGACCCAAACAATCCAACTGAGGTTGTGGATCACACAGCAATGTTCTTCATTAGTCCAGCTGAGGATCAGAGTCCAAGGCAGTGTCTTCAATGAGTCCATCTGGAGGCCTAGAGCCCAGTAATGTCTCATGCATGTCAATAATAAAGATCTCAATGAGAAAGGTACATGGCTGTGTGGGAAGTTCAGACGTCTGCACCAGTAGGATGAAGGATCTGTGTCAACAGGGTGAGGCTTCTTCCCTGGAGTCAGGAAGTGATGTTCAATGTAGGACCAGAGCTCCTTCCAAGAGAACCACAGCCATCCTCAGTGATAGCAAGGACCTGAGCTCCTCCAGTGATGAAAACAGATGAGTTCATATTAGGAAAACCAGCATGACAAGCTTCTCCAGGAGAATCAACAGCACACCCTCCTCCACCAATTCTCCTTCTATGCTGTTGGTAACAATCCTCAGGGGGACCTTCCACTCCTAGCACCATGCTGATTCAATTCAGTGGTTTGTTACAAGTTGATCAATAATCCATGACAATAGTGAACAACAGGTAGATAATGTGATCAGGGACATGGAAATTATAAAAATATTCTGAAGATCAAAATATTAATAAAAATTTTAGAATGCTTTTTTGATGGGATAAGAGACTGGCTATATCTTAGGAAAAATTCTCTGAATTTTGGTATGAAAAATAGCAACTTTGAAAACTGAAAAGTATAGAGAAAAATACTGAAAACAACAAAAACATCACAAATTACCCAAGAACTTTGGGAAAACTACAGAAGATACAACATTTGAATAGCAGAATGTAAGAAGAGAGGACCAGAAGAAATATCTGAATCAAGGATGATGAGATTTTCCCCTATGCTGATGCTGAATGGCATACCTCAGTCCCAGGAATCTCGGAGAACACTATTGTCGTGGGCATATGGCACTATATATGTGTCAAAACCCATAGGATATAGAAAACTAAGTGTGATGCCTACAGTAAAGCATAGAATCTGGGGAATAATGATGTGTCAAGGTGAGTTGCTTATAACAAATGTACTATTTTGGTGGTGAGAATACTGATAATGGAGGAAGGGTGTGTGTGTGTGTGTGTGTGTGTGTGTGTGTGTGTGTGTGTGTGTGCTGGGTTACTGGTGGGGGAAAATACATGAGAATTCTAATTTCTTCACAGTTTTTCTATGAACTTGAAACTTCATTTAAAATAGTCAATTATTAAAAAGTGAATTTCCATTTCACAATAATTTAGAATCTAATTTTCAAGTGACTGTGCCACTTACAATAGTTTCAAAAGTACAAAGTGACTCTCAGTCTATCTTAAAAAATATTATAAAAAATTGAAAAAGAGATATAAAAGAACTTTTAAAGATGAAGGTTGTGTAGTTATGGAACAAGTGCACAAACATGCAAATTCACAAAACCATTGTGCAAAGCAGTTTGGCATAGTGTGGCCAACATGAAATGGACATATTCAGTGATTTATGAATTCTGATATCTCAGAGACAGTTTCCCCCATCCATGGAAGTATATGTACCAGTGCTACTTTTCATAGAGGAAAACATAAACAACCCACTTAACTCCTATTACAGTAAGTAAAGACATTGTGGTACATTGATCTGATCAAATAATAGAGAACTGAAGATGAATGAGCTACAGTGTGGAACAAAAGCAAGTTTGATTCTCATGAATACAGAGCATCAGAAGAATTTACATAGTACTTGCACAACAATAAAAGGATGGGGATACAAATGAAAGGCCATTTTGTATCTGTATATACAAAAAAGGAGACAGGTAATTTCTCTTAATTCATTGAGAAGAAAGATTTGTACTAATAGTGTTTGGATAGGATATCATGTCTGCATTTTGTACTATCAATAATACTATGAAGACAACAGTATGCAATATATTAATTATTGAAACTGTCCTACTAATTACTTTGAAACTGTCTCATTGTTATTTGTATCTCAATAAAATTAATAAAAAATAAAGTTCAAAGCTGTGAACAGTTAATATATAGTTTAGGGATACAAACTCTGTACTAAAGTAAATGTAGAAAACTAAATGTATAGTAACAGTAAATTCTGAATAATGGTTACTTCTAAAGGAAAGGCCGATTATTCAGTATCTCCTGAAATACACAGAACCATACAAATAACTATGATTTTAACTTAAATAAAATGGGTTATGTGAGCCACAGTTAATTTTTGAGCTATATTTTTTTCTGTATATTTAACTAAAATCATTTTGCTTCTCTTCAACATTTAATGTAAATTATTGAAAGAAAAAGTTAGGAACAGTTCAATTAGAGAAGTTTTGAGGATTGTTTCTGAGGATTGTTTTAAAAGCACCAAATAGTGGTGTAATAAAATGTATGCTATGGAAAAGGGACAGTAATCTTTTATAATAGTACTTTTATGGCAAACTTTCTTTCTGTGTGCTTCTCTTTGTAGTTTTCCTTTATTGATACCTACACTGCATATTCTCTTTTATTTTATTGAAGAACAAATAGCAATGAGATAGTTTCAAATGAAATTAGTAGGACAGGTTCAATAATTAATACATTGTACATTGTTTTCATAGTGGCTTTTTGTTGTACAAGGTGCACACATGATACTCTATCTACAAACACTATTAGAGCAGATGCCTCTAATCAATGAATTAAGAGAATGTAGTTGTGTGCATCTCTTTTGTAAAGCTGAATTATAGTACAGTTTCAATAATTAATACTTTTTACATTGTTATCTTCCTAATGGTTATTCATAGCACAAGAAGCAGACTGGATATTCTGTCCAAACATTGTTAGTGAAAATCTTTCTTCTCATAGAATTATGCAAAACTACTGCATATTTATCCTCATTGTACTTTTTATATGAACACAGAATCGTTCTTCCGTGGTATCCCCCTTTTTTTTGTTTAGTCCTGTGAAAGATGAGTATTCAATTGTCATTCAATTATTATAGCTTGTTGAATTCAGTGAAATAATCCACCACAGTCCACCAGTCCACAATAATAGTGGGCTATCTGAAAAAGTTATTGATTAGAGCCATTTACAGCTCATCTTATTATTATGGCTTTATTTTGTTTACATTATTTTTATACTTTTCTGCTGGATAGTTAAGACCGAGATAAAGCAAGACATATATAACAAAAATGGAACTTTTGTATCTGATGAGGTCAGTCAAGTCAACTCAAGGATTATATTGTAACCCTGTACCTCACTCTGTAGATCCTTTGTCTGAGTCAGCCATGTGGATGAGTCATGGACATTGCTTGACCAGTTGGCTATCTGTGAAAACCTGAGAGACAGTTTTCTCTCCATGTGATTCTCCTTAGGCACATTGTAGATTACAGATCACATTCCTCTGTGACTCCATAATCTCCTTGATCAGAAAATATGGGGTACAACTGAATTCCACAATGTTACAGCACAGGTTCTACCATGTCCTGAGTTTTCAGTGACCTTGAAAGGCTAGGGCCAAAATTTTGTTTGACCTTGCAGCCCTTCCATAGCTCCAATTTTTGATCGCAAACATAGGTTGCTCACCATCCAGAAGAGAAGCTGCTTCCTACCCTGCAACATATGCAGTTCAGTTTACCCTAACTATCCGACTAAATTCTTTTTAGTTGTTGTTATACCTTTCTATTTCTATTTCTTCCTTTTTATTTCTTATACTAGGGAGACTATATGACATTTGTACATGTGTGTTTGGTTTTTTTCACTTATGTGTATATGTTCAAGTGGCATCTACTTCAATATAAATGCTCCAAGTTTATCATTCTTTATAGCTGAGTAATTCTCCATTGTATAGAAATACCACATCTTTTTCAACCATTCCTCATGTGATGGACATCTTGGTTGTTTCCAAGATTTTGCTGTCACAGATTATGCTGCTATAAACATAGGTACACATATATCACTATGATAAGATGTTTTCAGTTGCTCTGGGAAAATTCCAAGTAGGGGGATAGGTGGCTTGAATGGGATTTCCAGTTCTACTTTAGTGAAGAGTCTCCAGACTTATCTCCACAATGGTTGTACCAGTCTCCATTCCCACCAGCAGTGGAGAAGTGTTCCCTTTTCCCCACAAACTCTCCAACATTTGTTGTTGGTTGATTTCCATATGATGGCCATTCTTTCTGGAGTGAGATGGCATCTCAGTGTTGTTTTAACTTGCATTTCATGGATGGCTAGTGATGTGGAACTTTTTATATATTTTTTCATTTCTTTAATTTTGTCCTCTGAGAAGTGTGCATTCATCTCAGATGCCCATGGATTGGGTTTTTAAATTTGAGTGTCAATATATCTTAGTTCTTTATAAATTCTAGAGAGCAGATGTTTGTCTGAGTGCTTATTAGTTAAAATCTTTTCGAAATTTGAGGGTTGTCTTTTCATTTTGTTGACAATTTCTTTTAATGTGCAGAAATTTCTCAGTAAGTTGATCCCAGTTGTTAATCCTTTCAAGTGTTTCCTGTGTGAATACATGTTTGTTCATGAACTCTTTGCCTACCTCTATGTCTTCAAGAGTTCCTCCTACTTTCTATTCTAGGAGACTGAGTGTTTCTGCTTTAATGTTTAGATCTTTAATCCCTTTTGACTTTAGCTTACTGAATGGTGATAGAACTGTGTCAAGTTTTAGTTTTCAGCATGTAGAAAGCCAGTTTTTCCAGCACTACTTGTCAAAGATGCTATCTTTCTTCTAGTAGGCATGTTTGGCCCCTTTGTTGAAGATCATGTGGCTGAGTGTGTTCGTAGAGGCCTCTGCATCTTCTAATCTATTCTATTGATCCTCAGGTCTATTTCGTTGCTAATTCCATGTCGATTTTTCACAGTGGCTTTGTAGTATAATTTCAAGTCAGGAATTGGGATACTTCCTGTCTTGTCTTTTTTGGCCAAGATTGTCTTTGCTATTCTAGGTCTTTTGTGGTTCTGAATAAATTATAGGAATGATTTCTCTAGATCTGGGTGGTACATTGCAGACAGTTTGATAGGGATTGCATTAAATCTGTACCACAATTTTGGGAGTATGGCTACACCACGATGTTGGTTCTCCCTATCCAGGGGCAGGGATTATCTTTCCATTTTCTGAAATTCTCTATGATCTCTTTTCATAGGGTGCTGTAATTTTCCATGAAAAGATCTTTGACTTTCTTGGTTAAGGGAATTCCGAGGTATTTCATTTTCCACAGTGGTATTACAAAAGACATTGTTTCTATCTCAGTGTGTTTTTTATCTTTGTAGAGGAATGCTATTGACTTTTAAGTATTGACTTTGTATCCTTCTAACCTGTTGAAATTCTTGTAGCTTCTTGGTGGAATTTTTGGGGTCTTTCAGGTAAAGTATCATGTCATCTGCAAATAGTAATAATTTAACTTCTTCACCTATACTTACTCCTTTATTTTTTCCCATTTTCTAGTGGCTGTTGCTAATAATTCCAAAACTATAGGAGTGGCAATAGAGGACATCCTTGTCTTGTACCTGATCTAAGAGTAAAAGGTTTCAGTTTTTCCCCATTCAGAATGATATTAGCTGTTGGGTTGTCATAGATGGCTTTTATCAGATCGAGGTAGAGGCCATCTATTCCATTTTTCTGTAGGGCTTTGAGCATGAATGAGTTTGGACATTTTCCAAAGCTTTTTCTGCATCAATTGATATGATCATGTGGTTTTTAGAATTTCAAGCTATTAATATACTGTACTACATTTATAGATTTTTGAATATTGTACCATCCTTGCATCCCTGGGATGAATCCCACCTGGTCATTTTGTATGATCTTCCTGATGATTTGCTGTATTTTCTTTGCCAGGATTTTATTGAGGATTTTTGTACCTATCTTCATGAATGAGATTGGCTTGTAGTTGTCTTTTTTGATTGTGTCTTTCCCTGGTTTTGGAATCATTATAATACTGATTATGCATACATAATAATGAATGATTTTGGGAGGACTGCTTCCTTTTCAATTTCAATGAATAGTCTGTGGAGTGTAAGGATTATATCTTCTATAAATATCTTATAGAATTCAACTGTGAATACATCAGGACCTGGACTTTTTTTCCAGCAGGCTTTTTATTATATTTCCTTGGGTCTTATTGGGTTATTGAGTTCTTCTATCTTCTTGATTCAGTATGTTAATTTGTACCTTTTTAGGAATCAGTCCATTTCATCTGTGTCTTCTATTCTGTGAGCATAAAAATTCTCGAAGTAGCTGTTGATAATCTTCTGAATTTCCACTGAGTCTGTCGTGACTTGACCCTTTTCATTCCTTATTGCTTGTATTTGAATTTTTTCTTTCCTCTTTTTAATGAGGTTGGCTATAGGGTTACTGATTTTATTTAGCCTTTCAAAAAACCAGCTTTTTGATTCACTTATTCTTTAAACTTTTTTCTTCATCTCACCTGAATGAATTTCTGCTCTAATCTTTATGATTTCTTCCCATCTTTGGGCTCTGGGTTTGGTTTGCTTTTCCTTTTCTAGATGTCAGAGTAGTAACATTGCGGTGTTTATTTGTTCCTGTTTTGCTTTCCTAATATGTAAGTTCGTAGCTATGATTTGCCTTCTGGCAACTGCTTTCATTGCATCCCATAAATTCTGATAGGTTGTGGTTGAATTTTCATTATATTTTAGACATTGTTGAATTTCTTGTTTAATTTCTTCTGTGACCCATTGATTGTTGAGTAGGGTGTTGTTTAGTTTCCATGAATTTAGCGGGTTTTTCTGGTTTCTTTGGTCATTTATTTCCAGTTTTATTGCCCTGTGGTCAGATAATATGCATGGGATAAATTCTGTTTTCTTGCATATACTTAAGCATGACCTATGGACTAATATATGGTCTATTTTAGAAAATTACCCATGTACAGCTGAAAAATATGTATTTAGCTGTGTTGGGGCGGAACACTCTGTACATGTTTACCAGGTCCATTTGTTCTAAACTCTGGTCCAGTTCTCCTACTTCTTTGCTAATTTTTTGTCTATTTGACCTATCTTTTTCAGATAAGGGGGTGTTAGGGTCTCCTCTTAAGATTGTGGTCTTGGATATTAGATTAGTTCGTGTCCATTAAGGTTTGTTTTACATAGTTGGGTGCTCCTATGTTTGGCGCACAGATATTTATGAGTGTTACCTCTTGCTCTTGCATTTTTCCCCTAACCAATATATAATGGCCTTCTTTGTATCATTTGATCATTCTTGGTTTGCAGTTGACATTGTCTGAGAACAGAATTGCTGCTCCTGCTTTTTTCTGAGGTGCTGGGGCATGTAGTATTATGTTCCGTCCTTTGATTTTTAGGCTATGAATGTCTTTTTGAGTTAAGTGTGTTTTTTGTATACAGCATATTGTTGGATTTTGTTTCCTAATCCACAGTGCCTGTCTATTTCTCTTAAGTGGTGAATTGTGACATTGATGGTTGAAATTGAAATGTGTTTACTTATGATCGTCATGTTATATACCTGCTGTTTTTTCTCTTTTTTTTTTTTTTTTTTTTTTTTTTTTTTTTTTTTTTTTTTTTTTTTTTTTTTTTTTTTTTTTTTTTTTTTTTTTTTTTTTTTTTTTTTTTTTTTTTTTTTTTTTTTTTTTTTTTTTTTTTTTTTGTCCTGTGTTTAATTGTTTGCACTATTTAGTGGGTTCCTTCCATTCTCATTTGTGGAGTTCTGGTCATTGTTGTCTCTCTCTAGAACATCTTTCAGCAGACTGTGAAGGGATGGTTTTGTCATCATGAAACTCTTTAGTTGTTCTTTGTCATGGAAGTATTTCACTTCATCATACTTGAAAGAGAATTTTACAGGGTATAATAATTGCATTGAAATTTGTTTCATAGAGGACTTGAAGAGCTCTGCTCCATGCTCTCCTTGACTTCATCGTTTGTAAAGAGAAGTTGGCTGTAATTCGATGGGTTTTCCTTTGAATGTGATTTGCTTCTTTTCTCTAGAAGCTTTCCATATATTATTCTTGTGTTCGATTTCAGGGATCTTGACTATTTATTATACGTCTCGCTATGTTTTTAGTTGGGTTGTAGTTATTTGGCATTCTGTATTTGGCATTCTGTATGCTTCGCTTACCTGAATGTTAGATTGTTTCCTCATATTTGGGAAGTTTTCTGCTTTTGCTTCTTCCCATATTGTTTTCATATCATTTGTTCTGACTCCTTACTTCTCACTGATGCCTTATAATCTCACATTGTTCGTCTTGGCATCATCTTGCAGGTGATGGAATATTTTTTCCAGCATCCTTGTTGTTTTTAAGGGATCCTTTCTCACCTTTTCAGTAGTTGCACCAGCTTCTTCAAGATCTCAGACTGTGTCTTTGCTTTCACTCAAATAGGTTTTTTGACTTGTGATTGAGATTTGAAGTTCTTCTGTATCTCTGTAACTCTGCTTCATGCAATCTATTTCTTTCCTGTATTGCTCATTCAAGGAATCCATCATATTTCTAACCTCCTCTATTTTTTTTTATCCATGTCTCCTTACAGGTAGCTATCAATTTTTTAGTGCAGAGTTTTCTCCATATTAGGTTTCCTCCATCTATTTCCGGAATTGATTCTCTACTTCAGATGCTATGATTTCAAAAGTTTTCGTTTTTATTTCAGAAATTATTTCTGCTCTGAGTTCCTCGTTACCATTTTGCTGTTGCTTCTTTGCTTGAAATGCTGTTAGTTCATATATTTCAGCTGGAATAGTGTTCTTTGCACTTTTTCTGGGTTGGCATTGGGTTTTCCTCATATGTTTCTGGATTTGATTCACTACTTCAGATACTATGTATTCAAAAATTTATTTTTTTTCATTTCAGGCATTAATTCTGGTATGAGTTTCTCTGTACCTTTCTGCTGTTGTTTCTTTGCTTCTGCCTCTGTTAATTCATTCATTTCAGCTGAGCTCGTGTCCTCTGCACTTATCTTTGGTGGGCTGGAGGCCTGAGATTGCATTTTTCTCTTTGTCTTTGTCATTTTGTATTGCACTAACCTCTCACCTTTGGTGTAGTGCTTTGGTGCAGTTAACACATATTTTTCCAAAATAACCATTTCAGATTATCCAGTTAGGCCTGTCCTAGATCTAGCTTTTGTGTTCAGCTCTTTTTTGCTACTGCCCTTCTGGCACAACTTTGAGCCTGTCGTTCCCCCCTGTTGTGCTCCTGGTCCAGGGAGCACGGTGGGGACCCAAAGCTTTCCCACACACTCATTGGGCCATGCTGGGCTGGATCAGGGACCAGAAGGGTCACAAAAGTTCTCACTCTCTTGGTAGGTATGGGGTTGGGGGCTCTAAGGAGTTGCAGGGCAGGCCAGGCTGGTGTGGATTGTGCTCGGAGGTCTTGATGGTGGGGATTCTGGAAGGTGCTGTGTGCAGGGAAGCTGAAAGTTCTCCCACACACTACTGGGCTGAGCTTGGGTCGATACGGGGCTGGAAGAGTCACAAAATTTCTCAGTTGCTTGGCCTGCTTAGGGCCAGGCTACACTGCATCTTCTTAAGTTTTACCAAATTTATACTATGAATTAATTTATTGACTCAATCATATTAGACTAATTGTATACAAAAGTACAGTTTTAGAAACATGTAGAAATTGTTGGTTATTTTCTACAATTGAAATAATGACTAAGGATTAAGTAGTTAGACATTTTAGGAGTCAATCAGTTTTATCAAGAGACATATGTTTTAAAACAGTCAATGGAGGGCCTGCCAGATAGCTCAGCAGATTAAAATACCTGCATAGGCCGACTCTGGGGCCAGGGGCTCTGATTCCCAGTGTGCAGTGCTGGCCCAACTCCTGGGGTGGGCTGAGATGGCATTTAAAACATGATGTGGTGGCACACAGCTGTGATCCCTGCCCTTGGAAAGCTGAAAACAGGAGGTTCACTGTGAGTTTGATCTGTATAGTGAGACCTTGTACAATCTGTACTAAATACATAACAAAAATGAATAGTCAAGAGAAATTTCCAATCAACACTTCTGATTTCTGGTATACCTAGCACCTAGACTTCATTTCTGATAGAGAATTAAATTTCAAATATTTCAGTAACTGGTTGTTTTCCAGCATTGGCAAGAAATTGCTTGCTGATTCAGGAGCACCTTGTGACAGAAGCGAGAGAAGGCTTGAGCACTGAAGTGCATACATGCAAATGCCATCGGAGTCATCCTGGAAGAGCCCCTGTAGACTGTGGCAGCTCAATGTGACAGCAATAGTGATGGTAAGGAATGTGATATCCTGAATTTAAAACTAACTCATGAGTGCATCTTTAATGTCTCCAGAAGACTCGTGTACTGACGTCCAGATGGAGACAATTTGGGGGAGGGTATGATGTTGATCCTCCTAGTAGTATCAAGTGGACTCGAACTTC
Organism: Ctenomys sociabilis; assembly: GCA_004027165.1. Classification (NCBI taxonomy): domain Eukaryota; kingdom Metazoa; phylum Chordata; class Mammalia; order Rodentia; family Ctenomyidae; genus Ctenomys; species Ctenomys sociabilis. The sequence continues at coordinate 23,188 of PVKA01023485.1, forward strand.
AGCCCATAAGGTCTGGTGGAAGTGATATCGTGAGGTTGTGGTTCTGTGACAGAGTTATAAAAGACAGACTGATCCAAGCACTTTTAACTTGGTTAGGATCACTCATGCTTGGAATTCTAACTGATCCCCTTTGTCTCCCCAGATCCCCTATGAAGCAAAGCACAGGAAGAGTTCCAGTCAGGGTGCAGGTGTGCAGACCTAGGAGTAATCCTTGCCTCCTGGGTGCTGCAGGTGGGGCCTCAGACACATGGCGCTGTGGGCCTGGAGTAGCTTCCAGGCCCCTCCCAGTGAGCTCACTCCAGCACTCCCAAGAGGGCTTTCATATATCTCTTCTGAGGAAGAGATTCACCATCTGTCAGAATTTTTTTCTGAATTTTCAAATTTCAGAATCAGCGAATGTAATAAAATGACTCCTTTGAACTTCCATGTTGTGGAATGCTACATAGCAAATGCAACTGGAAACAGGAGATAAGAGATTGAATCTCTTACCTGGTTATGCTGGAATCTGGGGTTTGGGTTTGCTTTATGTGGTAGATTCCAAATGTTGATTTGTTTTGTGGCTCTTTTGTGTGTGTGTGTTTTTTTTTTTTTTTTTTTTTTTTTTCTGAGATAGCTTGTGTCTGGACATTCCACTGTTCTCATGATGTGAAGATTCTCTTCATCTTATCAGAGGGGAACAATACATTATGGATGTCTTTCAGTTAGTGTCTCTCTGAACTGGCCTTCCTAATTTTTAATCCTCTCAGCATAAATCTAACTAATGGAATTGCATTGGAAAAATTATTATATTTTTGTTCAACTTTTTGAAAATCCCACTTTGGTTGTCTTGTTATCTGCTTATAGAATATTGAGAGCCTTGTCTTTTCCACCTGGGGCTGTTCTCAGAGTCAACTCAGAATCTCCAAAGCACAGGAAAGATAAATGATCCATGAGCAATTAGGGTGGATGCCCCCTGGATGCATTTGAAAATCTATACTGTTTTTTATTTTGCCAAAACTTCGCCACAATACCTAGTCTGAGATAAATCCTAATAATTCTGTGTAATCATAATTCTGGTACCTAATAAATATTTATAGTTCAAAGGAAAATTTCAATTCTTTTTTTCATGTGTGTGTGTGTGTGTGTGTGTGTGTCTGTCTGTCTGTCTGTCTGTCTGTCTGTCTGTATTTTACTGGGGATTGAACCCAAGACCTTTGCACTGAGCTGTATCCAGTCTTTTGTATTTTATTTTATTTTTTTGTTTTTGGTGGTACTGAGCACTGAATAGAGTGCTCGCACATCCTAGGTAACAGTCCACTGCTGACAGTGGTCTAAATATTTACAGCTTTGGGGAAAAGGCTGCAGTTGTGTTTTCATGAAGAGGATGGCCACAAGCCTGGCCATTACTGAATGTGGTTTCTCAAGTGAAGTAAAGTTTCACCAAAAGCTTTTGTTTGCAAACCAAATTGCTTGCAAACAAAGTGCTCAAGGATGGAGATGTTATTGTATATTCCTGCCTTTTATTATTTTAAATTTTACAATAGGTTCTCACTAAGTTGCTAAATTCCCTAGGGTGGTCTTGAACTTGGGCTCCTCTTGCCTCAGTCAGCCTTCCAGAGTGCTAGAGTTGCATGTGTGCACTACCACACGCAGCTCAAATATTCTTTTGATATTAAATGTTCATATTTTGAATGAATGTCATGTCCTCAGTGCATTTTTTAAAGTTTGTACAAACTGTGAGTCCTACAATAATTTTAGATTTGTAGAAAAGTTTCAAGGTCACTGCAGAGTTTCATATACCAGGCACGCATTGGAGATGATTGTTAACATCTTACATTATTCTGTTATTATTATGGCACATTATTATGTATTATTATGGTATATTTGTTGCCAGAGATTAACTCTTGTTCATTTTTACTCTCTAAGCTCTGTATGTGTTTTAGTTATTGTTATTATTACTTTTCCCCCAATGTCCTTTATCTGTTCCAGGTGCCAGTTCAAAATCACACTTCACACTTCATTGCTGTTCTTCCCAGGATCTGTTGGGTTGTGACTGTTATTCAGGCTTCCTCCACTTTTGTGACCTGGCCAGTTCTGAGAAGTAGTAGTCAGGTACTTTGCAGGATGTTCCTTGCGTTTGCTTTCTATTACCTTTTCATACTTAGATGGGGTTAGTGAGTTGTGGGGAGAAGGACTACAGCACGTACTGCTAAGGTCAGTGTCAACACAATGCTGCTGCTAGCATTTAGCTGGACCACAATGACCCAGGTTCTGGGCAGATGTTCCCATATGAACTTGCCTCTCCTGTCCTTCCATTTCCTCCTCATTGGAAGCAAGTCACTCAGCATAGCTCATGTTTCAGGGTCCCTCCCACTTAGAATTCTGCATGGAAAATTTTGGTTATTTTTCTCATTTATTAATAGTCATATCTATATCGGTTCACTGATGTTTATTTTTCACTTTGGATTATAATCAAATACTATTCTTATTTCTGGCCACTGGTAGCTTCTTGGTCTTGCTCCTATGGCCCATTAATGGGCCAAATGCTTCTCAACACTTTCTTGAAATCTGGCACAATGTGCCCAGCTTGTACAGCCTTCGTTCCAGGCCTAAAATCAGTCATGTAACCAAGAAGCCCAACCTAATTTCCCTCCATAGCCCTGATGTATTTTTACATTTTATATATGTACAATACATCAAAAGCAGACATGATAAACATAAACACATGCTATTGCTATTGTAAAACCCTTATTTTCCCTTTTAGAGTACAAGACAGATGTAATCGTCTGTGACATCACCAGTGGAACTTCTAGAAGAATGAAGGAAAATGAGGGGATTTCTATCCTGAGTCTTCCGGTTATCATAACCTAGGATTAGAAAAATACAACTTGTTCAATTATATATTTAATAACTGTATTAAGCACTGTGTAAGACAGTGTGATAATAGGAAGTGAAAACCCGCTTCCCAGTGAAACTTGGTAAGTAATGGATTCTAGTGAAGATTTTTCATAGCTTGAGAGAAACCTCTTTCCATGGTTGAAACAGCTGCAGGAGTTACACAGCTTAAGGAGAGCTTTGAAGCCAAACAACAGAACATGGGACAGTTAGCCAAAATACTAGGAAGAGACCGGTTGTTGGGCATAGATGCATTCTCATCAGTATGGAGGTGAAGGTTGCTGTGAGTTATCTATCCACTTAAGACTTAGGTCTTAACCTGACCATTGTCACATTCCTTTGGAAAGACCATAGTCCTAAAGTCACACCTAATTCGAGGAGGTGAGAGGGTGTTGGCTACTCTGGTGGCTTGGTAGAAAGGGAATATGGATTGGGGCATGACATCAGTCTTCCTGTTTGAAGGAAAGGCTGAAAACTCAGGGTCCTAGATGCTAGGGAGGGTCTCAGTGAAAGGACTGCTCCAAACAGTCCACCTGTTCCCAGAGCCATGCTGGAACTTCCCAGGAGAGGAATTCCCACAATGTTAGAGGAGCTCTCTGGAAATAAATTTGCTGTGGGAGGACAAAATAAAAGGAGGGAGTGAAGAAGGACCAGTGAGAACACAGCTCTGCACAGCAGCCCAACACCGAGACCCATGGGGAACAGAACTCTGAGGGGGGAACTCGGGTATATCAAGAAAAGACAAAGCAACCTGTGTTTTCAAACCGCACGTCTATACTACTGCTGCCTTTAAAAGAGAAAGATAACAAACAATTACGAGAGAATGAGTCATCATTCATTAAATATACAGTGTAATAAACTGTTGAGTAAAAGAAACAGGAAGGACTGAAAGATTTCTGAGGTGCTTTGGGGTAAGGTAAAGAAGGATGAAGATTTCAGACTGGGGTTAGGTGTTCGGTGTTCAGTTTGTAGAATGATCACAGGCAAAGACAGAATCTTCAACAGGATGGACCCAGGGGCACTGTTTAGGGAAAATAACACAAATATATGACTCCATAATCAATATAGGAACATGAGTATTTTGAAAATGACAGTGAATTACTGGAGTCCTTGAAGTTTTAAAAACCTTTCTTCTGGAATTTATGCAAAATTACCTAAATGCTTTTGGGAACTATTTTCTAATTGCAGTCTGACTTCCTGCTGTTCCCTTGGACATTTATTTTTATTTATTAACTTACTTTTCTTATGTTTTCATTATATATTTTTATATATGTGTCACAGGGTCTCACTACACAGCTTGGACTCACAGTGATCTTCCTCTTTTCTGCCTCCCCAGCGTTGGGGTGCTCGCCACCTCGTCAGGTCTCCATGGCCAGTTCAGCCTGCCCAAGGATGAGGCCGGCACAGCATGCAGTGCTCTCTGCATTGCCTAGGCAGACGCTTAGTTCGCAGTTATATGTCCAGCCCTTCTCGGACGTTTATAATCAACCAGCAACTTTCAACAAGGGTAGTGAGGATCCTAGGTTTTCTAACTTCAGGGGCATCCATGTAATGACTTCGTGGACCCCACTTCTGAGAGAGTATTATAGATGGATCTGAGGATGGACACCCTGGCAAAAACAGTGGGGTCGGGTTTTGTTTCATTCTATTTTGGTGCAGCGAGCAAACTCAGGTTCTGTTGTGTGAAGAGCAAGATTTCAACCACTGAGTGACACCTCCAGGCAGAGTGAAGGGAATTATATCCTAACCTATAAAACTTGTCTTATAGAAAGGAGACACTTTGAAGGATTATAGATGAGAATACTACAGGATTAATTTTACATTTTAGAAATCCATCTCTGGGACATGCAGAGCTGGGTCAAAGGCCAGATGGATGGCGTTAGCAAGTACTAACTGGAAATCACTTAAAATAATCTGAAAATAAATAATCAACATTGGGATAAAAAGAACTGAATTAAAGAAATAGCAACAAACTGATACAGGAAATAACCTCCATAAAGATGTAAATATTCAATAACCAGCAGAATAAATAAAAATGGGTATCTGTATATTACAGTATAAAATGTTAACATATATTTGTATTTTAACTGTTTATTTTGTGTTAAGGTCTGCTAGGATTCATTTTACATTTTACAACACCAGACTTCTCTTTTTGAATCTATTTTTACACAGGTGAGAAGGACTATGAAGGAGGCTGGAAAAGACATATGAACACAACTAAAGAAGGTAAGGTTTAATCTTCTGTCAGAGAGAAAGCACCCCTCTAATTAGACAATGTGTTATTTGATAAGGAAAAATTATTTTTGAAAATGGGTAAGGAAAGGTATTACATATATACAAATATTTCTCAATTCACTATATAATATATCTATGCTGTATCTTAGTAAGCATGGTGGTATTTATTGGAGTTTTGGAAGGGAAAATACAAAAATTAGTCTTAGCAATTAACCTTATCCTCATGTCAAACAGATTAGTCACTTTACCTTTTTAATCTTTTGAGGAAAGTAGATAAGTATAATTATACTGTTTATGCAAATTTATTACCAAATATATAAAGGACACATAGTTTGCAAATTAAAGTTCAATAAGAAAATTATTCTGAATTTTACCTTTAGAATACTAAGATAACCAATTAGAGCATGTAAATAGTATGTTATAAACAAATACGAACATTGTCTCAAGAGAACCAGCTTTCATCTAAATTTCTGAGTATATTTGCTCCCCAGCTTGAGTTACTCAGCAAGGTTTCACTTGTACTTCAAATCTCTTTTTAGTGGTAAAAATAAATTTCAAATTATTTCAAAATAAAATAATTTAAATTTAGTGTGTTTATCTTCACAAAGATGGTTGTTGTCTGAAAGCCCCTGACAAATCATGAAGAGAAAAGGACAGGCAAAACGTGCACTATCTGGAGAGAGAAGTAGAAGCAAACATGGTCAAGGAGCTGGGTGTGGTGGCAAACCCTTGGACATCCACCTACTCCCTACAGAAGGAGCTGGGGTTCTAGGCTAACCTGGACTACTTAGAGAGACTCTGTCTCGAAACAAAGTAAAGACCTTTAGAGATCATGATGTTAACTGCAATAAATCAGACACAAACTTAAATGACATGTTTTCTCTTGTCTGAAAAAACCAATAGATAAAGAGCAAAATGAAAGATAACAGTTTCAGGCCCGTGTGGCAACTCCCCATAAGGAATGTAGTTATTAGATACTGCAATCCTGTACCAATCAAAAGGACAATAGGAAATGGGTAGGCAGATCTTTTCAAACGAGAGGGAGATCAAGAGAAGCAGGGAGGAAGAGAGGACGAAAATTGAATTCAGATATTGATGTACCAAGACTCCCCAGACAAAATGCAGCCATTTTGTGCCAGACACATGTATTACGGAAAAATTAAAATTGTAAACAAAAGGGCTGGAGATATCATTCAGTGGTAGAATGCTTTCTTACTCTATGTGAAGCCCAGGTGTGATCCTCAGTACTACAATTCTGCAATACTGTAATAATGTAAAAGTGCATATTAGTTGTTATACACTAGCCCACTTTTAGTTATGATTTTCTTTCTACAGCTTCAGTTACTTATGAGCAACATGACCTAAAAATAATACATAGAAAGTTCCAGAAGAAAATTTCATAGGTTTTAAATATTCCATTTCATTATTAATCATTGTTAAACTCTTAGTAACCATATTTTATAAGTTAAATGCTATCACAGGTAGTATGTTTGAGAAAAAAGCACTGTGTGCAGAGTTTGATATTACCCACAGTATCCCGTGCTGGCCCAGGATCACTAATCAACACTATATCCTGATTTCAGATTAATTATTCCAATACATTTTTGAGACTTATGCACGGGTGAAAATAACCTCTCCATTGTCAGAGATTTGAGGTTCTATGCTCACTTTCTCTTATGAAACTGTTTTCCTCTGCTTTTTCTATTGTGAAAGAAACAAAATGTACACTTTGTTTACAGAAAAAAATGATTGTTTTTGAGAATTTTAGAGACTATCAGGCTAAATTCTTGTTTGCTCTTTAAGCAATGCAATTAGCATGTGTAGTTATTGGTTTACTTAATGAACACACTTCTGTCTGATATTTACTCTGCAACAAGATCTAACACAGGTCCTTTGGGAATGGGCTTGTAAAATAAAATTCCCTCTCTCAAAGAGAACGTGTGTGTGCAGTAATTTACAGGGCAAGAAAAGTTCTACAATAGAGGCAGTGACTTGCTTGTAGGCAAATGCAAATAATTTTGGGGAAAAATACAACAAAATGTTTGATGGAAGAAAAAGTGGTATAAGAGAATGTAGCAAATATGTAACAGAGCTTGTGCAAGATCCCACATAGCTATGGAACCCTGTGAGCAGGGTTAGGTGTGCATGAACTCTTGCGGGGAGGTAAGAGTCATTTGGATTTTCCAGGAACTCTTGACAGTGTTTTCCAGCTGCTTCTCTATAACCCTGGCAGAGTGAACACTGCAGTTCTTTCTGCGTGGAATAAGGCAGAGCCCTCCGTCAATGTCTCCATACAGAGCCACTTCTCTTCCATTCTCTCTTTGCAAAAGCAGCATGTAATTGAAATGCCATAGATTACATTATTTCACACTTTAATCTATTTCATGATGAGCTATTGTTCCTAGGATTAAGATCACGATGACTCAGGAATTCCTTCAGAATATTCTTAACCATTCTCTCAATCCAGGCATCCATGTGGCCCAAGCTGCTTCTTTCTGGGCTCCATGTGTATTACTTTCCTTTATTTTTTATTTCTTTGCTGTTTAGAATCATGTGTTTCTAATACACTGGCTAAGTTAGTTAATCGCTTGTTAGAGTGACATTTGATTTTCAGGACTTACTTCACTTCTTCCTTTATTTACGGTACACACTGGCCCCAGTGCAAGAGCCTTTTCTAGGGACACTGTCACTTATTCCTTGGGAATAGCCTTAGATACCTCAGCTTTTGAATGGATAAAACACTTTTAGATCCTGAGGTTATATTAAAACTTGACTTTTACTCAAAATGACAATGACAAATTCATGCTCTAGAAGTACTGCTGCAACCCCCTCAATGTACAGTGTGTTAGGAAGGGATCTCATTATTTATACATATTTCGAGTAGTTCTTAGATATTTGGTATAGACATATTTTAAGAATTACTTTCAAAATTAGAGCTCTACATTTTATAAAACTTAAGCCTTTACATTTATGAAGAAAAGATAATGCTAGATATACTGCCAGTCAAATAGCTCAGCAGATTGAAGCACTTGCAAGGAGATGCAGGGGCTGGGAGTTTGATCCCTGGGCCTGCTGTGCTGGCCCCACCCTCAGGGTGCACTGAGAAAGCAACTAAAACTGGACATGGTGGTCTGTACTGTAAGCTCAGCAATTAGGAGGCTGTACACAGGTGGATCACTATGAATCTGATCTAATAGTGAGACCCCAAACACCTTGTAGACCTTTCCATAAAATACAAGGAAAAAAGATATGTTATTGCCTGGGAAAATTTAATGGCATGCTTTTATAATGCTTTATCCTCAAAAAGACTGGTTTATCAGTGCATTGGCCTGAGCATCTTCATGTAGCACAGGTAATTATGCTTATACTTTTGTTCAGTTTTGTTGACACTATAGTATTTCTAAGATCAGTATCTCTGCCAAATCTGTATTTTTATCCTGTGTTTCTAGAAGTCACTGATGTCTTCATTTAATAACACAACTCCAAGTGAACCACATTATATCAGTTCCCTGCTGCTATGTTAACAAATCACTCCAAAGCTTGATGGTCCTACTCCTTTGCTAGATCTGGCACAATAAAATACCACCAACTATGTGATTAAATGACAGAAATTTGTTTTCGCACAGCTCTGTAGACTGAAAGTCCAACATTAAGGTTCACAGGTTTGGCTCTGCTGGAAACCTTCCTCCTTGATAATGGCCATCATGTCCTCAAACACGTGGTTCTGTGCTGTGAGCACTGCAGATGTCCCTGTCGCCAAAGGCTAACTTTCAGGTTGGGTTAGCACTGATCTACTAGGTAGTCTCCTTTACCTTGTTACATACCCGCAGCCTCGTCTACAAATACAGCCACTGAGAAATGGTGAATTTGAACATCAACTCATGAACCTGAGTTTGGGGAACACAATGCAGCCCACAAGAAAACTGAAAACAGCAGTGATTGTTATCTCTGCAAGGAGGGGTGGCTTGGAAATCTAGACAAAGTAAATTGGTAGAAGAGATTTTGTGCCTCTCGGACTTTGGGGACCCAGCTAAATGCCTGGAGCTGGGGTTAGCACATCTGAAGAACTGTCTGTCTAACCTGCTTTGGATGCTACCTGTGGGGTGCGACCTGCAGTGGGCCTGTGGCCTTGTGTGCTGTGCTTCTCCTTGGCCTGGCCACTATGTTCTCATGAGAGAGACAGAGAGGAAGTCAGATGGCTTTGATGATGGAGTCTTAGAAGACAAGCGGCCTCAGGTCTGCTGTCCATTGCTAGACAAGATGGTTGTGTGCCTATCTCCAGTACCAAAAAAAAAAAAAAAAAAAAGGCTGGGGAGATAGCTCAGTGACATAAGTACCTACTTGGCAAGTGCAAGGTCCTGAGTCACAGCCCCAGTATACACAAAAAAAAGTCTGTGTAGATTTAAGAGGAGAGGACATAAGCTTACCTGCAGTGGAGCAAATGGCAGCCATGTTGCCTTGGCTGACAGAAATAGTGATAGAGATGTTTCTGAAAGAAATAGGAAAATCTGTTTCTTTACATCAATATGTAGATATTGCACATGTAAGGAAAAACTACTTTTTTAGTTATATAATATGTGAATATGTTACAAATATTGTGTAATTACCAATCTAGTTTGTGCATGTGTGTGTGCGAGAGACAGAGAGAGGGAGAAGGAGATGGAGACCGAGACCGAGACTGAGACGAAGACAGAGGCAGAGACTCCTGTGGGGAGCAATCTATCAGCATCATTTGAAAATACGTAATATCCCTATAACCTCTGTAGAAGACCGTGTAATTTTCCACCTGCTCCTCTGCCTACATCTTGGAGAAACACAAATACTGTGTGTCTCACTTCAGTGTGGGATCTAAAGTTGGACTCATGGAAATAGTTGGTGACCAGACACTGACCCTGCAGGGTAAAAGGACACCCTTTGATCAGAGCATATAAATTGAAGCAGTATATGATAAATTCTGAGGCTCTCATGTACAACATGGTGACTGCTATTTTTAACAGTATGCACTTGAAATTTGCTAAGGAAATAGTTCTTAAGTATTCTCACTCCACTCATACTCACCATAACATTTGACTCTATGAGTGATGAATCTATCAGCTACTTTGATTGTGGTAATCACTTAGAAATATATATTCATAACAAAAGTTCAAACTATGTACCTCAAATATGTAAAATCATGTGATAATAAAGATGAAAGATCCCCAGTAGAATTATCAAGAAAGCTTGAGGCTTCAGTGGAGAAAAAATAAAAATATAAAGGAGCAACTTAGGAACAGACATTCCTTGTCATGTGGAGATCAGAGTCCGCTGCCCTGAGCTAAGAGCCAAGGAGCTAACAGAAATTCAGTCCAGGACTAGATCCTTCACTAGGCCTTCTGAGGGAGCACAGTTCTGCCAAAACCTTGATTGCAGACATGCAACCTCCAGAACAGGGACACCGTACATTTCTTTCTTCACAGAGCTTTCTGGTCTGTAGTACATTCTTATAATAGCCCCAGGAAACTAGAACAGATGTGGCACCTGGGACATCCTGGCAGCCTGGCTTGTCCTGGAAGGGAAATGCTTGGTAAAGACAAAGTGAAGCCGTTGCTAATGGATAAGTAGCACACGAGCTAGAGGGGGTGACGGGGACATGCAGGGTCCGGTTCTTAAAGCCAGTACTGACTTTCAACTATGCCATTAGTCTTACAAAAAAATCCTTTCTCTCAATTATTAAAGGAATTCAGGTTAGATTTTTGTCTTTTGCAAATCAAACTGTCCTAATATTCCCATTCTGCATTTTTCAATTATTTTAATAAGTATGGCTTGTATGATTTGAGAACCTGATGTTTTTTTAAAGCAGTTTTTGCTTTCAGATAGGAAGGAAGACTCCATTTTCGAGCTCAGATCCATGTGCACATGTCTCAGGAGCCCACAGGAGCAATGTCCGTGTGGTGTCACAAACAGTATTTCTATTGTCCCTCACTAGGAGGCTCTAAAGAGACTGGAAGCCACCAAATGGATAAGACAGCACAGCACCACTTCGCTCCTCTCCTCCACTGATCCTCCCTTTCTCCTTTCTTAAAATAAAATCTCTCACGTATATCAACCAGTGACACACGTGTGCGGGAGCAGGGTGGGCATCAATACGTCAAGGCCAGCTTTTGGGCTAAGCACCAACTATGATGTTACAGAAATCAGCATTTTCTTTTTTTCTGTCTTGTAAGCCTTGACCAGAAAAGAAAATAAAACAACTTTATCAGTTTGGAAACAAGAAATGTATATAAATGAGCTAGTTACTTCTTAAACATACATATAAAGTAAATATGGTATAGCCGGTAGAGTCTTTAGGTTAATGATTATTAGTTTAATTACTTTTACTTCTTACATCCCATATTATAGTTAAAAAGTAGAATGTTTAAATTGTAAATTTGACTTTGATGGAAAGGCATCAAATATGTAGATTCATATAGTGTATCTCTGCAACACTGCTATATATCTATACACGTTTACCCTATTGAATTCTCTTTTTATATTTTTGTGTTGAGAATGTGGAATTTTCTAGTTAGGTTAACAGTAGAGCTATGCCATATTCTTCTTCATTCATTCGATGTAGTTTTATAGAGCAGTTATTTAGGGCCAGGCTGGGTTGTCACACAGAGAGCAAAATACGAAGCAACACAAATAAATATCCCTTCTTTGTGGGGCACAGACCAAGTGGGGCGAAATGCAATGTAAAGAAACAAAGTGTGGAGAAAGGCACCAGATCAAAGAGGCAGCAAGATGTATTTTCTACAAATAATGTTGTGCTTTTTTTCTTATTTCTCCCCTTATTTTTCCTGTCATCAAATTTCACTATTGAATATGTCCTAAATCATGTCCAGTATTACTTGTAATAACAGGAAGCATCGTTTTAAATGAACTTTAATGAAGCATAACATTACTTCCTGGTTTGAAGCACATGTTTTCAAAATTTTATAATGGGATCTTTTTATGTTTCTATCCTTGTTTTGATAAGAATATTTATTTTTATAATAATGTGTTTGTAGTCAGGTACCATTACCTTTTAATTGCATGCTGAGAAAAGCATGAGTTTATGGCTTGCCCTCCAGGAGTGTGAACACTTAAGCCTCTTTGTTGTCTCTGCCATAACTCCTAGTACCTACCTGCACTTTCTGAAGACTTGAGAGCTCACAAAGCATTGCTTATAAGCCATAACTTTCTTCCTGATTCCATTAAAAAAAAAAAAAAACACTTACCAAAAGTTTTAATAGAAGGGGCGTGCAGCGAAAAGCATTAG
>PVKA01023486.1:0-35573 GCA_004027165.1 Ctenomys sociabilis
AAATAAGGGGAAACCATACATTTATATATACAATATGGATAAGGCAATGGTCCTATATATTTCCATCAGGTTTTTGAAAATAGCAGTGAATGCATAGAATTCTCATCCTGGCTAAACCACTCTATGCACTGATTTGTGTGAATTAAGTAACTAGCACTGGTCATTTTTGTCCTCTAAATGTGTACTGTTTCTAATGTCATATCAATTACAGCTATACTCACTTTAAAGTAATTTTTTTAAGAATAGGAAATAAAAAATTAGAGACAAAAAGAAAAATTTAAGACTTCTTGACAGTATGTGGTAAAATTAATTCATATGATCCATCTTGTATAGCTATATCTGTCTATTTGAGCATCAGATTTGACCCTAAAAATAGATAACATATCAATCCCTATTAATCAGCTATTCTTGTTTAAAAAATGTAACATATGTATTGTTATACTTCCTTTCACCAGAGGAATGGATGAAAAAGGTGTGGCATTTTATACAATGGAGCATTACTCAGATATAAAGAAAAACAAAGTCGAAGCCTTTGTAGGTAAATGGATACAACTTGCAGCTATACTCATAAGTGATTATAATCTATATCTTATAACCATTTCCATAATGGATGCACCAGTATACAACCCCACCAGCAGTGGAGAAAGGCTCAGTTTTCCCCACAACCTCTCCTGCATTTGTCGCTGGTTGATTTCTTTGACAGCCATTCTGTCTGGGGTGAGATGGTATCTCATTGTTGTTTTAATTTGCATTTCATGAATGGCTGTTTCTGTCTCTGCTTTTGTTTTTTCTTGATTTTGTATTTACTCTTAAAGTTAAGTGCAACCAAAAAAAAATTTCTTTTAAATTCTCCATGACATTGATCATTACTGACCACTCCCTTGTTTAAGGGGCCATCATACTTTCATATTTTCTTCCTTCTCTGTGAGTCTCTATCTTCTCTTTAATATTTATATTTCCCAGGACTCAATTATGGTTATTTCCTTTGCATAATCTATATCTTATAATCTCCTCCATGCTATTATTTTCAAAGATTATTTTGGAGTGTGACTCAAGTTGATATTCTTAGCCTGTGTTTCTTTTCTGAGCTCCTGATACATAAGTCAAATTCTTATTTACAGTCTACTTTATCTCTTTGATTGTTGCATTCACATTCTAAACTTAACCCACTATTCCCTGTCTTATTTGAAGTGTACTCTGTCTTTATAGCTCAGGGAAGATACACTGCAAATCAGGCTTCAAGTACTTGTTAAATTGTATGTCCTAAGCATATCTTGGATACATTGCCAAAGAATATTTGGAAAATATCAAAGGGAATTAAGAAAACTAAGGAGAATAAAGGAGAAATGAGGAAGAGAAAAACAGAAGTGGATAAGAAGAAGAGGAAGTGATGAAGGAAGGTAGAGGAAAATGAAGAAAAGCAAGGAAAAGCTGAATACATAATTGTAGGTTTCAGACAGTCTGTGTGTATATGCTTGTGAATATTATTCTAGATTTTTTTTCATGCATGTGATATGATATGGCAAATGTTCTGTGACTTTTTTATTGCTTTCAGAATTTTGTTCAAGGTCCTTGTAACTCAATATACAATGAACTCTAAATATTCTTCTATAACAATTATGTTTCATAATATAACAGCATTATATTTTACAATATAGCATAATATTTTTCATTTTACTGCACCATGGATTAACAAAGTCAATGCTCATACCAACTGCAGCTTTTTCCATGCCTTAATTATTCTTATAATGGTCGTTCCTTTTAAAGATCTTTCTTTGTCCCTCATAATGGTCCCATACACAGAGGACCAAGTATGCTAAGTTGTAAATTGTTTGATACATCCACTCTCAATCTGAACCCTAGAAATACTGAACTGATGCATAAAACCTTCAGCAGTTTGATCTCAGAAAGTGCCCATTTCTCCATGTTTCCAATTTATTCATGAGTATGAAGTATTTATTTATTTAGAGTATGAAATACTTATATGATTAGTCCAGTAGTTAAATTTTTTTTATTTTTCTACTAACAGTAAAAATTATTCTTTGGGAGGTTGAAGTACATACCCTTTTAGAAACAGCTTTCATATCAATGAAAGACCTTATTTTGTGGACATTCTCTTTGGAAAAGCTCCTTTGATGTGAGTTAATTACTGTCGTCATCTTTCAAATCCCTGGCATGACTTCTGTTTGAATAAGCAAATGTAGCATTGATATGAAGCCAAATGTTTAATTCTTAATGTAGCTTGACATAAAGTGCTATGAAAGCTAACTGTTAAAAGGAATTAAAGCTTCCTAATTAGGCATAACAAAAAACAATAATTTACTCAACACTCTATAGAAAGGTACTGTGTTTCCAACTGAAATTGTATTTATTATATTTTCCCATGTGTTTCTTATCACTTAAATGTAAATCAAAAGTTTTGAGTGCATTATAACTGAAAATTATTTTATGCTGCTAGAGTGGTTTAAAAAATTATTCTTGTTTTGTCATTTGAAATCCCTGAGGAAAATTGGCATAATTCCTATTTTCATGTTTTGGTAAAAATAAAATTAACATTTTAAAATTGTCATCTCATTGAGCATGTATGGAAGGTGGAAGTCATCAAGATGGATAGCAGGGAAGCCAAGAGGGCAGTATAGACAATCAGACCCTCCTTTCAACCTATTCAGAAAATGGTGCTGAAGATTCAAGAAAATAACTAACATGTGCTCTAAGTTTAGATGAAAAGAGAAATAAAATGTGGAATAGTTGCAAATATTTTAGCCCTTATTAAGTTGTTAATAAACTAAATTTTACACACGCACACACTCTCTCTCTCTCTCTCTCTCTCTCTCTCTCTCTCTCTCTCTCTCTCTCTATATATATATATATATATATATATATATATATATATATATATATATATTTTTTTTTTTTTTTTTTTTTTTTTTTTTTTTTGTACCAGGAATTTAACTCAGCACCTCACATTTTCCAGGCAGGCCCTATACCACTGACTGACCCGTATACCTGGCCCAATTCTTATATTTTGAAGGGATGGATTTTTAGAAATTATTCCATCTAACTCTTTCCTTTTCCCCATTCCTAGCAGTGAGTGAGATTTCCCATGAGCCTTTCCATGGAGCAAACTCCTACTTTATCACAATGCATCCTACTGTGGACAGGCTGTAACCATTGATGAGTTCCTGCCTGCTTGCATCTTCCAACCCCTAGCGTATCTTGCACATGAACTAATTGAAAATGAGTAATTATAGGATAAAGTCAGTTAAAAGCCACAAAAATCAAATAGTTGTGCAGCTAAGGAATAATACAAAATAAGAGCTGCAATAAAATATGTAACAAATATTTGAAAAATTTAAAAAACAGGTTCCTTGGGGCTGGGGAGAGGGCTCAGTGGGATAAGTGTTTCCCTGGCAAGTGCAAACGCCTGAGTTGAATCCCTGGTTCTGGCAAAAAAAAAAAAAAAAAAAAAAAAAGCAGGTCCCTTAAACATAAGAAAAAAATAATTTAATTGCTTGTTTAAAATTTCTGATTTGAAAAAATAAGACAAGCATGGTAAAATCATGGATTACTACTAAAGGTTTGGAACCAATTTTATACATCAGTGTGGGAGCACTGATAACTGGACAGGGGTCTCTAAGTTGCCTGGCTGCTTCTGCTGTGCTTAGAGGAGATAACTGTGCTCAGGAAAGAGCACACTTGGCTCATAGTAACGCAACAACCTCTTCTGCTGAGAGTGACAAGAAGAAAGCACGCATGTTAAAAAGAGTACAAGATAAAAACAGCAGTTAATTTGATCAATTTAGGTAAGGAGAACTAGGCTTCAGTGCTCCTTCACTTCATTCCAATTACTTCTTTTTTTTAAATTTTATTTTACTTATTTTTGTTTTATTGAAGTACAAATATCAATGAGACAGTTTTAAGATACTTGACAAGATGGATTTGATAAATTAATACATTGCAAACTGTTTTCATAATGTTTTGGTATCATAGAAGGTGCATACATGATATTATACTTACAGACATTATTCTAACGTATGTCTCTTATCAGTAAATTAAGAGTGTAGCTGTTTGCGTATCTTATTTTTTATACCTGAATTACATCAAAGATTCAATAATTAATACTTTCTACCTTGTAATTTATCTAGTGGTTGTCCATAGTACTAGAAGCTGACATAATATCCTGTCCAATGACTGTTAAGATCAGTACCAGAATGCCTCCAGCTTGTCCCACGCCCATAGTGAATAGCCCTTAAGTGATCGTTTCCTTAATTCGTGCTTTTGCTTTCACTTTTTTCTATTTTGAATAAAATCTGAATTGGCCTCACTCTACAACTGGTTTCCAGCCTTTTGGAGCAAACTGTCTGGTGTCTCAGAATTCTCAAAAATGTGGTCTCTCCAGCACCACAAGGTAGTCCTTTGCCATAACTGGTGCCCTTTGTGAGGCCCACTCCGTGGACTACAAGAACGCGTGAGACTGATCTCTTATAGGCCTGGCCATGGAGTTTATATATCCACACATCGTCCCAGCCCCGGTGACTGAGGGGGTAATAAATGAGTGGAAAAATCTCGGCATGTCTACAGAGGGATCACTGTTAGGTACATTTCTGACCAGACAAACTTCTTTTAAACTTCTCTGCTTTTGCTTTGATTTTTGCTGTAAGTGGTCATTTACTTTCTAAGGAAAAATTAAATTATATAAAGCATTTGCACATGAGAAGAATGTGTATTTTCATGTGGGGTGTAGACATCTACTAAGTCCTTTTATTTACAGGACTGCTTCACTTCTGATATTTCTTCGTTGAATTTTATCTAGTTGAACTGCCTATATGTGACAAGGGGGCATTAATACCCTCCATTACAGTCATGTTAGTGTTTATTTGGTTTTGAATGTCCATTATTATTTGCATTATATCACTGTGTTGGTGGATATACCTTTATGATCATTATTTATTTATCTTGGAGTATTCCCTTAATATGTAGGTTGTAAACTTTTTTGTCTCTCTTGATTAGTCTTAGCTTGAAATATATTTTGTGCACAAATCAAATAAGTTATTTTTTTCTGGATTACTGTATCATGAAGTATTCCATCCTTTGACCTCCAGTCCATGTATTTCATTTTTACCTGAATGTGTTTTTTTTTATATACAGCATATTGTTGGAACTTGTTTCTTGATCCATTCTGCCAGTCTGTTTCTTTTGATTGGTGAATTGAGGCCATTTGCATTGATAATTATAACTGAAGTGTATTGACTTGTCTTTGTCATACTGTCTTTTTGTTATTGGTTCCCCTTTTTTGCCTTCTATATAATTGCTTCTTTTATGTGGTAGATTCATTCTACTGATATTCATGGAATTATACTTTTTCTTTTCTCTTTCTAGAATATCTTTCAGGACACTTTGGAGTATTAGTGTGCTGGTCATGAATATGTTCAGATGTTCTTTGTCATGGAAGTATCTTATTTTGAAAGATTTTAAAGGATAGTTTTGAGAGTACATCAGTTTGGGTAGGAGGTTGTTTGCTTTCCTCTTTTTTATTGAGAATCAAAAAGCATTGAGATAGTTTTAAAACCAATTAGTAGGACAATTTCAATAATTAACACATTGCATATTGTTGTCTTCTTAGTGGTTATTCATAGTACAAGATGCAGACATGATGTCCTTTCCAAACACTATTAGTACAAATCTTTCTTCTCATTACATTAAGAGAAAGTAGTAGTATATCTATCCTATTTGCTATATACAGATACAAAATGGTCCTTCATTTCTATTTCATTTTTTGCTCTGTTTTTGTCAGGAATGGAAATTTCATTGCCATTTAAATATTGTAGGTGTGTGAATTCAGCAAAATAATCCAATATAGTCAGGTAGTCCATAATAGTAGTGGATTATCTGCAGGACTGGCAATGTCAAAAGTTATGACCCTAGTATTACACATTGCTGTATTCAGTGCAGTTGCTTAGTTCACAGGTATCTGCATATATAGTTAATTAGGGTGAGAATCCTACCAATTAACTGCTAGTTTCAAAACTCTGAAGATTCTCAGGATCATTGTCTTAACCATCTTGTACAAATAAATGTATAGCTTTGCCCCTGTCATGTTTCTGAGCTTTTCTCCTTGCCCTCTTTTTAAATTCTCCCTTAAGAGCTGGTTTTCTTTAGGGTGTGAAACACTTTACTCTAAGCTCTCCTTAAGAGTGTCTTTCAGAAGTCTGTTATGATTCTGATAAGCTTTCTTTTATAGGTGATTGTGTTTCTTTTCTCTAGCAGCTTTCAATATTCAATTCTTGTGCTGAATTTCTGAAATCTTGACTATTGTAGTCCTTTGTATAGCTTTCTTTTCTTGTCAGGGATAAGTGCACTTCTGTGAGTTATTTACTTGATGTCACACATGTGTCTCATCTGGATATGGAACATCATTCTCTATGATAGGTCACATACTAGTTCATAGGACATGCTAAGGTAAATATTAAGAAACTGAAATTATTCCACAAATATTAACAGACCAAACTGCAATGAAATCAGAAATATATCACAAAAGAAATCACAAAAGTACATAAACACATGAAGATTAAATAACACTTTCTGGAATAATCAATGGATCACAAATGAAATTAGAGAAGAATTTAGACAATGTCCACAATTAAATAATGGTACAACATACTGGAACTTATGAGACACAATGAAAGAAGTTCTACCAAGGAAATTTATAGTAGTGAATTCACACATCAGAAAAATAGAGTGCACTCAAAAACACAAAGTAATGTAAAATCTCAATCTTCTTGGAAAAATAATCAAGTTAAGCTCAAACCTTTTTAGTATGTGAGCTGTTAAATCAAATACTAGCAAAAATGTTGTATGAGGAATAAAATTATAAAAATCACAGCAGAAATTAAAGCAATTGAGCCTAAGAAAATAACACACATAATCAATGAATTGAAGAGTTAGTTTTTTGAATGATTAGATAAAATTGACAAATCCTTAGCCAATCAGATCAGAAAAGGATAGGAAAAATTTAAATTCTATTAAAACTGAAAATGATAAAATCACAACAGATACTGCAAAAATCCAGAATATAATCAATACCTAGGTCAATAACCTGTATTTAAACAGAAGAAACAGCTACCTAGAGGAAAAGTAATTATCAAATCACAGTCAAGAATATATAAAAATTCTGAATAAACCAATATAAGTAAATGAAATGGAAGATGTAATTAAAAACAAACCAACAAAGGAAAACCTGGGCCCTTGCAGATTTATTGCTGAATTCTGCAAGAAATTTAGAGAAGACCTAATGGTACCACTTGTCCAACTCTTTAATGAACTTCGAGGGAAGCTTACTCACAAACCCATTGTTGGAAGGAAGTATTACCCTGATACAAAAACCAGCGGAAGAGCCAATCAAATAAAGAGAACTATAGGACAATTTCCCTAATGAGCATAGATGCAAAAATCCTCAATACGATGTTGGCAAACAGAATGTAACAAATCATCAATAGGTTTACACACCATGACCAACCAAGCATATTAATCTTAGGTTTTCCAGGATGATTGCACACATGCAAATCAATAAATTTATCATACCATATTAATAGGACAAACAGCTAAACCACATGATCATCTCAATAGACACAGAAAAGAAGCTATTTACAAAATCCAGCACTTATTCATGACAAAATCATCCAATTTTACAGAAAATTGGAAGGGATGGTCTTTAGCTCAATCTAATAAAAGGCATCTATGACAACCTAACAACAAACATACTAAATTGTCAACATTTCATAACTTTCACTCTAAAATCAGGAGCAAGGCAAGGACTTCCACCATCACCTCTCCTATTCAACATAGTTCTGGAAATATTAGCCAGAACAATTAGACAAGAGAAAGAAATAAAAGGAAGAAGGCTAGGATAATAAGAAATAAAATATCATTCACAGATGACATGAGTCTCTCCATAGAAGATCCTAAAAACTGTACCAAAAGACCTCTAGAGCCAATAAACAAATTCAGCTGAATAGCTAGAGCCACAGTCAGCACTCAAAAATCAGTATCATTTTTGTACATAGAAAAGAAGTTCTCTGAAACAGAAATGAAGCAAACCACACCTTCACAATATCACTGGAAAAGGTGAAATACTTAGGAGCCAATCTAATGAGGGAAGTAAAAGACTTTTACATTAAAATCTATAGTACTCCGAGAAAAAGAAATTAAAGAATAAATAATAAAATGGAAAGGTATCCCATGTTCTTGAGTAGGAAAAACCATTATTGTGAAAGTAGTTCACAATACAAATATTGTGAAAGTAGTTCACAAATACTTCCAAAATTGTTATATAGTTATAATGCAATCTCAATCAAAATACCAATAGCATTCCCTACAGAATTAAAGATAACAATCTCAAAAGTCATTTAAATCTTGAAGAAACTTAGAATAGCAAAAGGACGTGGTGCAGTTGAGACTCAAATTTAGGACTTTAAATTATATTGTAAAGTTACAATGATAAAGACAGCATAGTATTTGAAAAACAGAACAGACCTGAGGATGAGTGTGACAGATTAAAACACATAAAAGCAACACAATAAGCCACCTTATATGTAACAAATGGGCTATATTTACTGGAAGAAAGCTTCTTTAATAAATAGTTATGGAAAAACTGTCAATAGATGAAGCCTAGATCCATATCTCTCACATGTACTAATTTAAAATTTAAATGGGTTAAAGAAGTAAATATTAGCCGGGCGTGGTGGCGCATGCCTGTAATCCCAGCACTTGGGAGGCTGAGGCAGGAGGATTGTTGTGAGTTCGAGACCAGCCTGAGCTACAAAGTGAGCTTAAAGCCAGCCTGAATTGCATAGCGAGACCCTGTCTCAAAAAGACAAAAAAAAAAAAAAAAAAAGAAGTAAATATTTAAACAGAAACCCTAAATCTATTGCAAGATAAAATAAGTAGCATTCTATGATGATATAGACAAAGTCCTGTTTGAGAAAAACCATGAGAAAAGATCTGATCACACAGAAAATAATATAAAGAATCAAAAAACTGGATTGTACCTTATTAAAGAGCCTTTGTACAGCACAAGACATCACCAACAGACTGAAGAGAAAAACCATAAAATGGGAAAAAAATTTCCAGATATTTCTTAGACAGTGAACTACTGTGTACAATTATAAAGAACTCAAAAAAATCAGATCTGCTAAATTTAAAGTTCCAATTCAAAAACTGGACATCTAAGGGTCAGCCAAATAGCTCAGTGGATTAAACTGCCTGCAAGCAGGTTCAGAGGCTGGGGGTTTGATCCCCAGGCCTGCTGTGCTGACCCTGCCTCTGGGGTGCACTGAAGTGGCAGGTGAGATGGGGCATCATGGTGTGTGCCTATAATCCAAGCTCTTGGGAGGTAACAAACATGTGGATCACTACAAGTCCAATATAGTAGTGTGACCATGAACACCCTGTAGACCCTACCCTAAAAAATATGAAAAAAAGTAGGGACAGGGAGATAGCTCAATGGAATAAGTACTTGCCTGCAAGCACAAGGTCCTGAGTTCAATCACTAGTACCACCAAATAAATAAATAAATAAATAAATAAATAAATAAATAAATAAGAAAAGATATTACTCAGATGAAGTAAAAATGACAAATAAATAAATGAGATAAATATTGAACATCACTGGTCATTTAAGATATGCAAATTATACAACACTGAGATTTTATTTCACCCTTTTGCATTTGCAATGTCTGCTTCAAGTTTCTGGATGCAAAGTCTCTGAAGAACTCGTGCACCTTCTGGTAATAATCACACAGAAATTCCTTTGATTTCCTCTTGAAGGTAGCCTTGCCATGAAGGAATGGAATGAATAGGAAGACCACTTAGGCAATCCCTGGGCCCTTTGAAAGTTTCTCATTTAGATGTGTGGAACTTATTTAGGATTGTTCTTTGATACATACACGGCAGAGATGTTTTAGGCCCTCCTTCCCCACAGATCTGCTTCTATTCTCCCCTCACCATCCCCTCTAATCAATATCTCTGTCTTACCTGACCCTGAGTTTGAGCCCATTCTAACCAAATGCCCATGTGGAGCTCAATATAAGGAAGGAGAATGCATGCAGGTTTTCCTGTCATCAGAAGGCTACTCAGATTCCCAGACATGAGAGCCTTCCTTTTATGGTTTTCCAGGAGTTTTAAGACAGCATTAGCAAAGTGTTTTGCAAAGCCTGTTTACCAGAGGGATGACAGAAGCCATTGGTTAGGGCTATGAGATGACTATGTACAAATAGAAAAAGCTTAATTCTTTCTTGCCATTGCACAATATAGTGTCTGTCTATAGGAGTATTGGGATACTGCTGTGAGTTGTGCAGTGAAGAATTTAAATATGAAAATTCCTATAGACTTTGAGATGTCGATGGGAGAGGGACAATATTCTGAGCAACCACTCAGGCACAGGTCAATGCACAAGTATTTATTCAAATTCCACAAGTAGTCATCAAAGCCTGAGGTAAGATTGTGGAAACCAATGTAACACCAGGGTCATTTACCACTATTGACACACAGGAAATATACAAAGATAGAACTGTGGACAGAATGCTTATGAATAATATGTTAATTTTTTTAAATTAAAAATATTTAAGATACAAACACATCATATGTTTATTTTGTTAGTTGTTTATGAAGTGCCATCTATAGGCAAATTGATAATCCTGTTACTATAGACATCTGACCTAGGTAGAAATGTTACTAGCAGTCAGACAATGATAGATCCTCTCAAAGCAGAAGATGAGAACACACTATAGTGTGGGTGGAAACATATTCTTTAAAGGGCAGTCCTCAAGATATAATGAAGTGACTATGCCTACATAATTCCCCAAGATATAAAGAATAACGATAGATATTCTAAACAGGCATCAGTCACTTGGGTGGAAGACAAAGTCCTCCTTGAATCATCCTTCCAAGAAAGGTCCCTGTTCTTTCTGTACATTCTTGCTATGTGACTTGCTTCTTCATTGGATCAATATTACCTAAACAACCATACTTGTAATCTTATTGGTTGACTATAGTTATGATACCCACGTTTTAATTGCATGCCCACATCATAATTTTGCTCTATGAAGTTTCCCCTATGTGTGGTATCTGTAGCAACCGTCTTCCTTGGTCTCCTTCTGTTTCTCTTAGATAATAGCTATCTTTCTTCATTAAATATTTCCTACTTTCATCCTTTGTTGTTCTTTGGAATTCCTTCTTTAATTTTTGGAAACATGAACTCAGTGTGTGGATGTCTATCAGGCTGGGAATCATATTTCCATTATAATATTTGGAGGTCCTACAACATTCCTATATCAGTATGGGAGCAGGTACTTTAGCTTTGAAAATGGCCAATGAAAATTCTAATGATTATCAGAAGGTCTAAGCCCCTATTAATGGAAAGACTACTAAACTAGCTCAAATGACTAAAGTTTGTCAGAATATGGAAACAGATACTTAGAAGGCTCAAGTCTTAGCTGCTGCCCTTTAACCATGGAAATATCAAAATTGTGGAAAAATGGACAGTTTAAAAACGATTGTAAAAGTAAGTCATATAAAGTTCCTAACCATCCCCAAGAAGTAACATGTCCTAAGTATAGGAAAGTGTTACACTGCTTGAATAAATGCCTTTCTAAATTTGACATTGAGAAGAACCCTGAAAAGAAAAGGGGCACTGTTCCCCCTACCCTACCACAAATGGGGAGCCAAGCCTGAAATTTTTATGCCCAGTATGGGAGCCAACTTCTGCAAACAATAATCTCTTCATAAGACTGTCTCAGAGCTAAAGGTGGCTGCTAAGGAAGTGTGTATCTTGATCTGATTCTGCTGGAGGATTTCATTTTAAATTAAGCAGAAATGCTGAAAACAACCTCCAGTGAAGTGTGAGACACTCCGCCTTTTGGATATTCAAAGTTCATAGAAAGATCAAGTTACTCTAGTAAGTATTCAAATACTACCTGGTTTTACTGGCCTATTACAATGGGTTGATTAAGGTTATGGTTACCAATTCTTGGTATTGTATAACTCCTAAAGGCACTCAAATAGCTCACGTAGTGTTAAGTAGTTTCACACCATCAGCTCCAGAAAGAAACTGGGGGGGGGGGGTCTTTAGAAGTACCAAAGCTTTCTGGGCTATCAAAAACTTTTATAACCATTCTCTGCTTTTACTTCTCAGAGACCAAAACAAAACAAAACAAACCAACAATTACTAGCCTCAGCTTCAGGGATCAATGCCACTATCATTGCATGAAAAGATCTGTGTCCTAGTGGGAAAGCTCTTTGATCTGTTGTGGCAGTTTTAGTCCTAGGGGAGTCTAATGTTGCTCTAAAGTAAAGTCATCTTTAACTTGTATTGCCTGAAGGGAAAGTTGCTGTTACTAGGCCTTTTTGTCCTTGACCTCCCAGTTATTATCTGTGAAAGAAATCTACTTATTCATTGGGATATAATGAGTAAGAAGGCACTCCCTAGTCAAACTGAAACAAGCTGATCACTTGGTTTAGCAGCAACAGGAAATTAGCCATATAAAGCCCTGTCATAGATCTTAGTACACTAATATTTTGCATTCTCTGCCTCCCCATCAGACAAGTGGAGGCTATTACATGAGCTCTAGCAAGGCAATTCTAGAATAATTCCTATGGGGCCTCTGCAGCTAAGGATCCCTTACCAAGCCCTAATGCTAATGGGATTTCATTTAATACTCATAGATCTCAAAGATTGTTTCTTTTCTATCTTCCTTCATGATGATGGTAAAGAGAAGGTTGCTCTTTCCCTCCCTAGTGTTAATGCTGGAACTCCATTGAAAAGCTACTAGTGGAGAGTCTTGGCTTTGGGGATGGTTAACAGTCCAAGCATTTGTCAATGTTTTGTAGGTTGAGTCTTAAAACTTATCCAATCTGCTTCTCCATTAGCTCTTATTAATCATTACATGGATGATATCCTTGTTGCTCACTGCCGTTTGTTTGTTGTTTTTCAGATTTACTCACACTTTGCTATGCTTCTACTGCCAATGTCAGCTTACACATTGCACCACAAAAGTAAAAGAAAATTGCTTCTTGAAAATACTTGGGATTTCTAATTACTCATCGGCACTCAACAAATTTCTCTCTCTTCCTGATAGTCTTGTGCTTAATACTTGCTAACAAATTTAAGAAACATGAATTGATTATGCCCTCCACAGGTATACACATTTACTACCTGCAAAGTCTATTCAGCATATTATAGGATATTGCAGACCTCTCTTCCTCTCATGTTCAGTCTCTAGCTGCTGGGAAGGAAATTCATCAAAGAGAATACTGGTTAGGATCAGTATAACTGACTCATATAACACTCAGTAACATTACCATCTTAGATCCTCAGTACTCCTCATAGCCCTACTGGGCTGCTGTGTCAGGTTTTACTGAAATTAGAAGTTTAGATTAGGTTTTTCAAATTTATCATTCTAGGAAAAAGCTCTGCCTTCAATTAGAATAGCAGATATTATTGTGGAACAAGGCTAGATGTTAATGTGAAAACATTCTGATATTATTAATGCACATATGAGGTCTTTGCTGCTTGTCAGCAATCTGAAGCCATGACGGATTTTTGGTAGCACATTATAATTTTTTTTGCTTTATGATATCCCTCTAGGTTTTCAACTTCTCCCTTTTTCTACTTTTTTTTTAATTTAGTACATGGTCTACAGAGTCTCACTACACAGATCAAACTTGTAGTGATACTCCTATTTTCAGCCTCCCAAGCCCTGGTATTAGAGGCACAAGCTAGCATGACCAGTCTCAGTTGCTATCTCAGCAGGCTTTGGGGGTGGGGCTGACATGACATTCCAGGATCAAACCCTGGGCTCCCTGCACCTGCCTACGCAGGCACTTTAGTCTGCTGAGTTGTCTGGCTGGTCTCTCTACCTATTCTTTCACTCATTCCTATCCCACAGGCTTTGAATGTTTTCTTTGCTGGAAAATCTGGATAGGGAATTTTTTTTTGTAGGAAATGGTTTGTTGGAAACATTTCTTTACTGTTATAGCATCACTTGACACAATGGGCTGGATTAGCTGCTTCTATAGCTGCTCTTCAGTAGATTCCTGATTACTCTTTTAATATTGTAGCCAACTCTACATATGTCATATGTATACCTCAGGTAATAGAAACCACTCTCATTTGTGATGGTAATGATGGAGCCTTCTTTCATGTTTCAGGGAGTCTGACACAAGACAACCATAGGAACTTATTCTCTGTAGAACTTACCCCTTCCACACTGTTCAGATTAATTCTCATTCATATCTTCCAGGTTCCCTGACAGTTAAAGTAATAGAGCTGATGTTTTGCTTATGAAAGTGCTACAACAGTAAAGAAATGTTTCCAACAAACCATTTGCTACAAAAAAAAAAAAATTCCCTTTTATACTATTGTACTTATCATTAGTTTTTCATCAAGGTGCAAAAGTTCATACTCAAGCTTTTCAAATTATAAACAAGCAAAGGAAATCATTTGCACATTTCCTGATTGTCAAAAATACATTAGATCTGTTCCCTTTTAAAGTCATCAAAACTCATTGTTTAAAAGCAAATGAAAGAACTGGAGAGACAGCTCAGCAACCTCAGCACCTGCCTGGCAAGCACAAGTATGAGAGTTCGATCACCAATACCTCATGCCATGCCAGCCCTGGAAGTCTTGGCAAGCCATGCTGGCCATGGAAACCAGGTATGGTGGTGCACACCTGTATTCACAGTGCCAGGGAGTCTGACACAAGACAATTATTAGAGTCTGGACTGTGTAGCGAGATCCTGTACTAAATGAAAAAATAAATAAAAATAAGTAAATAAATAACAATGATACTTGACCAATAGGTGTTCTTACTATGAATCATTTGAGTGGGGCTGGGAGATGGCTCAGTTGAATAACACTTCCCTGGCAAGTATAAGGCTTAAGTTCAATCCCCGGTTCTGCCAAAAAAAATCATGAATTATTTGAGCGTCTCAATATCTTGACATAGTCATTGACATCTCTGTGTCCAGCACAGTGGTTGAAGTCAGGAAGGATTAGGCAGGGGATAAAGAATACAGGAGTCAATATGTAATAGCTGAGGTCAGGTGGAGCCCTCCCTCCTTCTGATGGGAGAAAGGAACTGCTCAGCACCTGTGGTGTGTTTATTTATACAATCAGCACATGAATAATTCCACAGAAAGCTTTAAGGCAGGATATGATCCAGAAAACTACTCTTCAGCAGAGCCATATGCCTAGGTGACTTCATGGGGAACAAGACGAGAGGGTCTATATTGTCAGGCAGAGGCCTAGCTATTTTGTGCATCAGCTCCTGAGCTGCATACTTTGTATGGGGCCTTGCCAAATTCATGAAAAGCAGCAGCCTTGTCCTAGATACTCAAGGTGTAGACTGATTTGCTCCCAGTAAATATCCATTCAGAATATATTCAAGCTTTAGCTCAAAAGAAGAAACAGTAAAACATGTCTAATGGTTTCTTCTTTCCTTTTTTCCCATAATGGGTCTATCTTTATAAATTAAAACAGATAATTATCTTGTTTATGTTCTTGTGCCATTCAAAATCTCCTTCAAACTTGGCACACAAAACATACTACTGGCAATCCCTGTAATTCTTCTAGTCTCCCAGCTTTCTTACAATTTTGGACCCTGAGGAATTTGTTCTGTTCATTGCCAGCAATCCAGGGTGGCATTCTGCCACATCTGGTGCCCCATGTGAGACAAAGAAGAAAAACTGAGATCTAACAGAGGAACAGGAATGATTTAGTTTATAAAAACATTGTATTTTAAGTTCCAGGCTTTTGTCAAGCTGCTTACTAAGTGCATAGACCGGCAAAAGTTTTATCATTTAGAGAGATATATATCTCATAGTGCAAGACTTTTGAAGTTTGTTTTAATGTTTCTGGATTTGCTTTGCTTGGACACCCCATTAAAAGAAAATTCTCATTTAAGTAGAGGATATTCTATATGATGGCAAAATTCATGATGATTTAGTAGATTTCTCAGTATTCTTTTTTTTTTCCTTTGGTGGAACCGGGGGTTGAATTCAGGCTCTTGAGCTTGCCAGGCAAGCACTGATTCTACTGAGCTATCTCCCTGGCCCTTCTCAATACTCTTTCAGTCTGTACTTATTTTTTTATCAAATATTTATTGAGCATTGATTTATTTGTCATTTAGCTAGTGTCAGTAGCATATTGAATTAATAGATAAAATTTTCTGCCCTTATAAAGCTTATAACACAGCAATAAGAGATAAAGGAAATAAAAAGGTTTTTTTTTTTTTTTGTATTTTTTGGGGAAGGGTCTACAGATTGTTCAGGGTCTTGCTACTAGATCAAATGATCTAGTAGCTACAGCCTCCCAAGAGCGTGCACCATCATGCTCAGTCTCAATTGCTCCCCACCGTGGGGCGGGGCTGGCAGGGCAGGCCCGGGTATCATTTCCCCGTCCCCTTTACCTACTTGCAAGCACTTTAATCCATGGAGCTATTTGGCCGGCCCTCAAATTTTTAATATGTGAGAAATCGGTAAAAGTTATGAAAATAATACTGGAAAGAAGGTAAGGAGAATTATGACATGAAATAAGGTGACATTTGAGCAAAGATCAATAGAAGGTGGATAGTGAATCTGTTTGGTTACTGGGAAAATGTAGGCTCTAGGCTTCAAAGGTAAGGAGTTGGGATTTTCTGAAATGTTAATACTTTGGAAGTTTGAAACAAAAGAGTGAGGTGATTTTGTTTGTAGAAGAAGCGTTCTGGGTGCCCCATTGCCCAAAGCATGTAGCAGGCAACATTGCCACAGAAAGTCCTGAAAGAAGGCAACTATAATAATCCAAGTGAGAAATAAGAGTCACTTAGACCAGGTTGCATTTGGGAAGGGATGAATAGTTAATGAGATCTGCATTATAGAGCGTATTTTAAAGATTGATGGGGTTTTGTGCTGTAGAGTAAAACAGATCAAAATGACACCAATTTTATTTGAGTTTCTGGAAGAATGAAGGTGCTATCATCTGAGATGGAGAAAGTGGATGCAAGTGGGGCCCCTTTGTGCATTTTATGGAAAATCAACAGATCTGCTTTAGATATATAAAGTGCCACTATCTTTAGATATGTAATGGAAGAAGCTGAGAAGATCAGATTGCCATCTAGTCCTTAAATTCAAAGCTATCTGAGATACAGCTATGGCGTTAGGGGCATTATTATATAAAAGATGTTTGAAGGCATGAGCCTGGACAGCACGTGCAGTACATGGACAACACCAAGGACACCAGAAAAGAGGAGCAGGCCAAGGACTTCATGGTCACAGGAATGATTCTGCCTATGGAGCAGCTAGATTCAGCCAGTGCACAATGCTTCAGCCTGCCTCATCTCTGTCACCTACACATCGTTCATCAGAGCCAATCTTGTTAAAACACAGTAAGTTAAAAGGACACTCTAAAATTTAAGGTCAAATCTACAAAATTCTAAATTATTTGAAAATGAAATACATTTATTCCCTATAATCTAACTCAGTTCCTCATTATAGCAGTCTCAATCGGTGGCTGATCTAACATTAGCCAGTTATTTTTACATCCTTTTCCACTTCCTTTTTGAATTCAACTTCCTGTTTGTAAGTCAGCGAGGGGAAATTTGGGAGAAATTATTCTGTTATTTAATTTGCTTCAGTCACAGCTCATTTTAGTTATCTATAAAATAAAACAAAATGAAATAGGAATGATAATATAATAAAATCTAATCAGATTCAAAGCTTTATGATTTGTATTTCCTTCCTGTCCCTTTCCCTTCCATTTACCTTCCTATAACCCTAACTCCCCACCTTATTATCTTTTTGCCTTCCCCATTCCCTGCATCCCTCCCTCCTTCAATTCCCTCCTTTCATTCTCTTCCCTTTTCTTCCTTTCCCTTTCCCTTTCCCCTTCCCCTCCCTCCCTCCCTCCCTCCCTCCCTCCCTTCCTTCCTTCCTTCCTTCCTTCCTTCCTTCCTTCCTTCCTTCCTTCCTTCCTTCCTTCCTTCCTTCTTTCCTTCCAATTTTTATTCTGAGCAGGCTCTTCTAGTCTTACATCAAGTCTCTATTTGTAGGTCATCCATACTGCTTGATAATTATCTTAGACCACTGATGAATTTTTATTTCCATAACCCATTTTCACATACACACCTTGTATATTGTATAATTCTATGTGATGAGCATATTTTTGGCATAAATTCAGCTAGAATAGCTTTCCCTTGCCAGAACTTGGCTAGAAACAGCTGAGAGCCTAATGAACATATGTTTCCAAAACTAAGTCACATCCATCTCACTTAAAAAATTCATCACATTCATCTAACTTATGATTTAGAATTGGAACCACTAAATACATTTTTATCCACTTCTATGTATGGATTCTTTTAATCAAGTACATATTAGATGCAAAAAAGTACTCTCATAATCTCAGTGAGCCTGGTATTATCCTAATATCTGTCTTTTTGCTCCAAGATTTGGCCTTTTAGTATAATTGTGGAGTTGATTACACATATTTGCTTCAAATTATGAGCTAAAGACAAAGCCAACAAGGATTTCAAATCTATATAAATAAATAGTTGACAAAATAGAGAAAAGTATGAAGAAATATTACACAAATGAGAGAACCGTTCCTAGTTCTGGGTTTTATAGTATACTATAGTTCTTTTTTTATAATTTTCATTTCAGCTAAATTGTCATGTAATGTCTTGCTGAAATTGATTTAATAATAAAAAACTTATTCAGTAAAATTTGGGGGACATTAGAGAGAGATTTTAACTTATTTTGGATATTTCACAGAAGAACTGAGTGCTTTTTAAGAGAAACACAACCCAGCTTTTAAAAGAAAAACATAATTTCTACAATCAATATATGGACATGCATACATAATTATTAACCTTATAGAAGATTAATAAGTCAAGATTAATAAGAAAATAAAATAAAAACTTCCAAAATCCATCATTTTCTATATTTATATCACTAATATCAGTAATAAATTCTAATGAGGTAAACACTACTCTAAGGGATAGATAGATAGATATCTAGATATATAGATATATATATTTACATATCTATAGGTTTATCCTTATTTTCAGCTAAAATGTCAGAGGCACTAAAAGTTAAACTGAGTCTCACAAACCAAATTCACACATCTAGAACTAGCAGAGTTAGTAATTGTTAATTTGGATAGACATATTTTTTCCCACAGTATGATAATTAAGCTCTATGAATTTCACACACACTCTATCTCCAAAAGGAAAGGATTGGACTTGGAGGTCTTTAAGGCCTCTTCTACGAACTCTAGGCTTTTCCATTTCTACAGTTAAACGCTGAGCCTGTGGGTGGCAAAGAATCTGAGTTACCCCATCTCTGTGCAAAGTGGGAAGCCCAGGACTGAGAGAATGGCAGCCCGGGATGGAGGTGTCGTGGCCTTTCCTCTCAAGGTAAGTTTTCATCACTATTGCCCCAGCTAGTGATAGTTATATGCTTACGATGTTTACTGTGAGTTCACATGCACTGTGTAAGCTGAGTACTAGATAGAGCTCAGAAGGTAAAGAGAACAGATAAGTGTACCCACAACTTGTGGGAGAAAATGAAAGACATGGACAGTATGTAAGGCTTGCTTGAAAGCCTCAGTTATCACAGAGGAAGGGCAGGGGAAGGATGAGCAGTGAGAGCAAACCAAAGAACAGTGAAGACCAGTGAACTGGGTCCTTGCTCCAGCCCTGTTCCTGTCTTTCCACATCAAATTCATGTCATTTTACTTCTTCCTAAACCATGACGTAAGTTGAAGAGCTCCTTGGAGCGCTGTCGTGAAACAGAGCAGTAATGAATTCAAATTCTGCTGTTTACAATGTGTCACAACTTGAGAAAGACACTTACTTTATGTATAGAATGAGGGTCTTGCAGTCTAAAGAGATTTTGGGAAGGTATTAAGCAGATGTAAAGCTCACAGATATAGTGTTGAAAGTGAAAGACCTACTAAGATTAGTATTTTTCTGGACAGGACTGATGTTTCTTTATGTATCTCAAGTTGCAGTTAAAGGTTTTAATGTTGATTGTAATACTCAGTGTCTACAGTCAAGATTATTGAATCAAATTATCCTAAATTTTACATTTATTATAAAACATTATGTTCATTATCTCTTATTTCTAAGTGGAATTCATCAGTTCCCAACATAAAACTAATGGAAACATATGTACTTCAGACATATATCCAAAACAATCTAAAAAACAAAACAACAACAAAAAATCAAGGAAAGGAGTCATGCAATGGGTAGAAGGGTGAAGAGGAAAGGGAGTAAGAATAAAAATGAAACTAATGTGTATTATGTACACATACCAACACCATACTAGTAATGGGAGCAATATGTAATACAAACACATATTGTACTTCAATGAATGAATGAATGAATGAATGAAGTTTTAAGAAAAGTACTACATGCCCTCAGGTTTCAAACAAGGAATTCAATCCCATTTGGAGATTTTAAGGATGTAGCTGTTAATAAAAAGAATATACACATACATAAAAGTTAGATAAATGCAGAAAAAGCATGATACTTGTTTAGAGGCATTTAAGTAATAGGAAAGTCCACAAAATTCAGATGATATACTGTTCATATTGTTGACAAGTTAAACATAGAACCTAAAAACTTACATACTACTTGGTTGTAGAAATATGTTTTACCAAGTAATACAACATATATTTTATGTGACCTTTAAACTAAACGGAAGAGAGAGACAGAGACAGATAGACAGACAGAGAGACATACAGACAGACAGATGGACAGAGACAGACAGACAGACAGAGACAGACAGAAACCTAGAAAGAAGTAGAAAAAGACAATTCAGTATCCCAAGTTATCCTGTTAACTTCTAAGACAAAGTACAAGGTGAAATTATTTCATTTACACCTGTTAAACACATTACCTTTAAGCATAAATACTGAAAATAGAGATAAGGACCCCCTCCTTCTGATATTTTGATGATTCATCATATATTTTACATATATCTACAAGTACAATATTTGTAGTAGGAGAAAGGAGTAAAAGAAGTTTTAGGAAAATAGTATACAATGAATATATGTTAGTATGGGCTTAAAAGAGAAACATGGCAAAATGATTTTGTTTTAGAATTTCAATAAGCTGCACTGATTTTTTTTAAAAAACTATTTCATATTTTCATATATTTTGTATATAGGTAAATGTAAAGTGAGTTAATGGCTAGCAATGTATGTAGAAAACACTGAAACAGAATACTATATCTTGTGAAATTATGGAAGGGTTAGCCATGCTTAGTCACTTCATGGTCATGCTGTGGAAAGGTGTAGGAGAAAGACAATTATAAGATAGTCAACGTGAGATGCCACCTATTTATCTAAAGAGAAATTTTGTCACTTCCAATTGGCAGCGCAGGCCAGAACCACTATCTGTGGAATAGCAAAATAATGCTGGATCTCTCTGTTTTCTAAACGTTAAGCTTGAATTTTAGTCAAACCAACTCATTGATTTAAAAATGTCTATGCATGTGAGTTTCAAATTCTAGTACGAGAATTACAGATACAGTAAATAAAACAATGTCTAATTCTTAAAAGTTAAACAGTTATCTTTCCTCAGATTCAATTTCTTCTATTTCTCTCCCCAGCATGCAGTATCATACTTGTGAGATTTGTAATATTATTTTTCTACATTGCTTTATGGTTTGGGTTCTTAAAAAGAGAAAGAATAGAGTTATATTCTAGGCCTGGAATCAGCTTTTCAAATTGTCTGATCTCTTATTTCACAGATGATCAAATAGACCTTGATGCATTAAATTTCTTCTTAAAACCATAAATGAGCTTGAATTTTAACTGATGCAGCTCATTGTGTTTTTCATTTCTTTAAGAAAACAACATGTAGGATGAATGTGGGCAAGCAAAAAGCAAGAAACTAGACTGACTTTCAAAAATGCTAAGCATATTGCATCAAAATGGTAGGCTTGTCTTCTACTTTATGCTTACCTTTCCATTCACTGATGACCTGAAACAAATTAGTGAGGATTTGGGTTTTACACAATAGCCAGGTATCTTCCCATTTTTGGTGTCCCGCCAATTTCAATTAGGATCCATCTGCGGCAGATTGTGGGAGGTTGTGTGTCATTAAAATACAAGTCTGAAAAAAAAATGCATTTTACTCTGCAAGTTACAAACAAATGAAGTGTGTTTTCTAAACACTGCAGCCCTTTTTTGTCTTTAGTATTCCAGGGTGTCGTTTCTGACAGATGACATTTTAAGACAGCGAAGTGTACAGCACAATGAATGATGCAGAGAAGAGCTCACCGATTTGTGGGTGCGCCTTCCGTTGAGTTGTCTCTCATGCTGTGGTGATTACTCGATTTAATAGCAAGTTTACAGCCACTTCATACCTGCCACTCTTGCTTCCCTTTTGTGCACAAACAGTGCCATCACCAAAAAGTGATGGGTTGAGCTTATAACTTATAGTATTTAGTTTTTGTCTTTACATGTGTGTGAACACTTTCACGTATATATGAAAGAGAACTTAGTCTTGAATTCATCTCAATAAGTAAAGATATTTAAACATTTCTTACTTTAATACATCTTATATCCTTGCACATGATTTCTAAAATTCTTTGTATTAACAGATCTACCAACATATAATGTGAAGAAATTAGTGTATTTTTGTGGTCAGACATTCAAAACTCATGGCTATTTGGAAACCAAAAAACTTTTATCAGGTCGCTGTGTTCTCTGAGTTCTTTCATGTTTAAAGTAGGAATAATGCTAATATCTTGCTCAGACACTTGCTATGGCAACTAACTGAAGAGGTCAGTATGAATTGAGAGAAATGAATTTCTATCTTAGTAAATACAAATTGTTATATTCTATATCTGATAACAAAACAAAGGTATTGTTGCTCTCAATAATAGACTATTTTAAGTTACAAGCAATGAATGGATTCTAATTTTTAAAAACATATTATGTACCAAACTTTCTTTTAAAAAAGTTAAACTGAAAAGATAACATTATGGCATAGACCTTCATGGAATATGAGTTCATGAGGTAATAGTCACATACATATACTTGCCAGTGGTATATATATACAAATTTTTAAAAACATATTCATCAAAATACTTCATCAAAAAGCAACATATGCAGGCATGGTGGTATAGGAGTATAATCCCAGTCCTTGGGAGGCTAAGACAGAAGGATTTCCAAAAGTTTGAGACCACCCTGGACTACAAAATGAGTTCAAGGCCAGTCTCTAAGAAATCATAGATGATGCTATGCTTGCCTTGTTATGAGGAGGGTATCTTAGTGTGTACAAAGCTGCTCTCAGGCACGCACATTAGCTGAATTTCTTCCAGGGTAGAAAAACCCTGGAAGTACGTCTTTTCTGTGTGCAGCTCTGGCCAGACTTACACTGTGCTTCTGATCCCCACTTATCTTCATATCCTAAGTACAGAGTAGAAGAGAAACAAGAGAGAAACTGTGTCTACCTCAAAGTATGTGGTTACGTCTAAGTGCTCTTTTTACAGCACAGACAAACACTAATCCAAAACGAATGTTCTAGATTTTATCCTTGACTGCCTAGGCACAAACCAATCCTATTTCATAGTATCAGTTGTACAGATTAAGGAAGCTATGCACTTCCTCTTAACTGCTTACTCCCAAAAAGAGATGCTAACAATTAAAAAGAGAATTTCCAAAGCTCTATCTCTGAAAACATATGCTTGTGGAATAATACACAAGATTTCTGGCTACCAACCCTATACTGACACAAGTGATTATTTTTAAATTGACATAGGAAATTGGGAATAATAACTAAATTACCAAAGCAGTAATTAACACATCCCATTTTCTCCTGTAAAAGATTAGTACAAGTCTTGTTGGCAAAAATGCAACTTTAAGAAGCAAAAATATGCAGTGTGCATCTCTTAGTGAGACATGTACAGCCATATATAGCAAATTACGGGGTCAGGCCCAATTTACTTGATTCATTCTATTTTTAGTGTTTATAGATCTTGTTTTAAAACTCTCATTGAACTTTAATGTGCAATGCTATACATTCTGTCCATTTCCCCCCTCCTCCTTTTCAACAAATATCTCCATATGACAATACTCTGGGTGCTATGCTAGTCTTTTCAACATACATGCAACAGAGCTTCTGTCATGGGCAGGTTACAGTTTAATAAGGTATATGGGCCTAAAAAAGTATGTATGAGGTAATGTGATACATGTGATACATATATTCATTTTTTGTGCATTTATAATCTTTTCGAACTCATGGTTTCTTGGGAACATTAAGTAAGGTGATTATAAAAACATTCAGGATAAACTCAGTACTGTGGACACATCACAATTAGCTATTATTACCCAATTATTCCTCTTTCCAGTTTATTCTATACCTTGTCATCACCTACCCTATAATTTTAACAGCGCCATGCTCAATGACTCTGAATACCCATATGTCCCTCTTGTCTTCAGCTATGAGCAGCACTGTCTTCCTCAGTATAGAACTCAGATGCTCATATTCTGCCCTTAACCCACCTCTCTGCTGGCTCTCCCAGGGCTGTACACTGTCTTTCACAGTTTGACTGCTTGCCAGAGGTACCTGCCCTTTCATACTAGATAAAAGCTGTTCTCTCTGCTTTAGGGCCCACATCCTTCCTTTTTGATCTAAAGAATAATCACTCTAAGAAGTCTTCTTTTAAAGTATCTTTCCTCTGGGTCTAAGATAAGTAACACACTCCTCCTTTCTTACCATGTAGTAGTCTATTAATTGTCGTGCTAGAATTGGCAATAGCCATGGCAGGGTCTCTCTCTAGCCCGCAAATTCACATGAATTATCTCCATATCCTACCATTTTGTAAATGACGCTACATGACTAATACATACTGGGAAAGGAAATTGGTTAAAATCATTGGCAGAGTTTCACTGGACTATATATTCCATGAGGACAGGAGGCTAGCTATCTTGCTTACCATCACATACCCTCCTAGCAAATCGAAGGCACACAATAAATATTTATGATCAAGTATTAAGAAAAAAAATCAATAATTGGGAGCAAAAATAAACTTGTTTTTCTGTTGCCTCAAATCTGTAACCAGGTTTCATTTTGAAAAATATTCAATTCCATGTTAGAGCATGATCATGCTAAGAAAAATCTATAAAAGAAGAAATTATAAATCATAACAACATTTAGTTTCTAGATTAAATCCATACTTCAATTTAAAATTTTTAATTTTAAAACTACTTTATTGCTACATGATATCAAATATATAATAGTTTATATGTGCTCCTGTTAATTGTTTAATATGTATAGATAGCTTGAGGAAGTCACATTTCTGAATGATTTTAATTGCATCCTCATTTTGTTCAGGAATGATAAAGATGGCAGAGAAAATCCAAGAGTTTAAAAAATAACCTCTTTACTATAATTGAAAAATAATATTAGGAAAGTAACAGACTAAGGATGAAGTCAATCTAGAAATGAGATAAATTTTTACTTTGAGTTTTATATATTGCTTCTTATAATTTTAATAAAAAGCCTGTTCAACTTATCTATTTATAAAAGGGGCAATGCCCACTCTTTGTAGAAATTAAAGGGTTCAGCAGGGTTATTTATTTATTATCATAGGTCACATAAATTGGAGGCAGAAGATTCTTCTGCATTCCTGATTTATTAGTGGCAATTTTAGCCATGGGTTGGAGATCATCTCTAGGGTTCACACTTCTAATCAGGACATGTGCTTTCTTTTGCTTTTCAAACTCTGAAACCCAGAGCTAGATAATGACTACTCATTAACACAATATAAATCAAATAAAAAAAATTAAGGTGATTAGGAACAAATTTCTTCTAAGCATGAATGAGCCAGGGTGCAGGAGATACACTACCACTAGTGTGAACTCAGTGTCTCTGTTACAACCTGAACTTGGTTCTCTGCTGCTCCTGTCCTGACCCCAACTCTGTGCCGAGCTACAGGAAGAATAGAAAAAAGAAAAAAAAGAACCTCTTTCACCCTTTCAGAAAGGGAGCTGCATCACACCAGCAGCTAACTAAAAATGTTAACACTCTACACACTGGGCTTTTACTCCCCAGGCTGGATAAAGCAACTCAATTAGTTTTTAATCTGTGCTCCACATAGTCAATCACGTATAATTTTTCTCCTTAATGCTGAGATCGTTTTCATAGCAACTCTGTAATGACTTTTCTTAAAATTATAGTTGTAGGACTTTTCAAGAATTCAGGAAAAATGCTATTAACGTGTTATTAGCATAGTTGAATGTTATTTTATTGCTGCATGTGAAAATTATATTTTCCTTACTCTTTCTCCAATTCTCAGTTGGATCTCCATTTGGTAACTGCTCCAAATCAGGAAGAGCTCAGCTTTCCAATATTTTCTCACAAAACTGGTTCTGCATGGCAGATCCAAATAGACTGTTTTCTTGAAAAATACAAATTGGAAACCAGCCCTGCTGTGAAACATAAGCCCCAGAGACCTAAAGAAGAAAAGAAGTAAAGAAATAGTCCTGACAGGAGAAAATAAGATGCAGACACCTCAAAAAAGAACAGGTTTAGTCCATGGTTTTACCTTCTTCTGCATATGTGTGCATTAAAATTTATGTGCAATTTATAATAATTGCATAGTCATAATTTATATGTAATTTAACATAATTATATACTTTTATAGCATGGCTATTTCTTACCTCTAGAGATGTACATAGTGGTATCCTAGTTAATACTCTGGTTTTCTTTTGGGGGGGTTGGCCCTAGGGATTGAATTTAGGACCTTGTGATTGCCAGGCAGGGATTTAAGCCTCTGAGCTATCTTCCCATCTTGTTCCTTTGATTTTTGAGACAGGGTCTTACTGTGTATTTCAGGCTGGCTTTGGACTTACCACACAGCTCAGGCTTGCCTCAAAGTCCTGGCAATAGTCCTGCCTAAACTTCCCAATTGACACTGTATTATATTGTATATGCTTGTCAGCACTCCCTTGAAATGAGTTACTTTGTGCTTCTTATTCACTTACATTGCAGCTTTTACAAAAATTCTCTTTGCCTCATAGTATTTCCTTGAAACCGGTGTTGAGTGCATTAGTTTTCTAAGGCTGTGATATTAAGGCACCATAGTCCGGGTGGTTAAAACAGCAGAAATTCACGTTACCATTCTGGAGGCAAAAAGTTGACGAGAAAAGTGTTAGTAGGACTGGTCCTTCCAAGGAAAAAACACAGCTGATAAATAGCTTTTAAAATTATCATAGGCATCTAAAACAGTAACAAATGGCTGAGAGTAGATCTCCTCAAAATCCAATGGGAAAATATTAATACATAATCAATTAATACTATTATTTTTCTGAGGTTGCTTTTAGCTAAAAGCATTTACCCATGAGCAGCAAGATTTTTTACAAATAGAATAACCTTGATTATTAGGGGTACCTTGTAATGAATGATAATTAGAAAATGAATCAAATTACAATATATATCCCATTGATTTCTCTATAATTAGTTCCCATTTAGTAAGTAAAAGTAAACAATTATTATAAACATTCATTAATGATTTGGCGAAGAACTTGGAGGACACAATTCTGTTACAAACCCATCTAGAGTTAATCAATTTCTATGAATATTAAAATGTTTGTTATAAATTATAAACATCCATTAAAGACTTGAATATTCAATTCAGTTTTGTCAATGCTTACTGACACGCTTCTTTGGGAAACTCCTACAAGTTTCTCCATTTTTCCCAGAGTGGCAGACAACGTAGATGAGTTTTCCGACCTAACAGCCCTGGGACAGCCATCAGTGTTCCTCATAAAATCTTGATATTCAAGTTGCATGGCAAAATAAAAGAAAGATGATACAGAAACTTCTTGCTATGCTTGCTTTTTCACATGCATTATCACTGAGGTTATCATGCTGTACATAGCCCTGGAGTTGTTACCTTCCATATTTTTCCATCTCCTCACCAGCACTTGTTACTTTAAAATACTTTATAATAGCCATTCTCACAGTTATGTAGTGATACCTCATCATAGTTCAGAAAGATTAGGTTTTAAACGTAACTTCAAACTGATGAATGAATTCTGTACTTAATGATAAACACATAGTTCAGACAATATTAATATTCAGTTTGTAATAAAAGAATTACAAAGTATTTACCTGCTATGAGGTTAAGTAAAATTGACTTTTTCCTCCAATTTATATACATGAATGCTCCGCTAGAACATTTCAATTATTAAAATACATATCTAGGGTCAGAGAGATGGTTCAGTAGAATAAGCACTTCCCTGGCAAGCACAAGGGTCTGAGTTCTATCCCCAGTTCCTCCAAAAAAAAAAAAAAAAAAAAAAAAAAAAGCAGATGTAACTGCATTATGGTTGTCTTTACACAGATGTTGCTGGTTGGTGGTTTCCACTCCTTTATTGTACAGTTGTTTTCTTATGTTCTTTTCATTTTCTTATTACATGTTTGTCATTCATGCATTGTATATTCTTGAGAAATGGTTACATGTACATATTACAGCTTGTTCTTTATTTCAATCCCCTTCTCTTCCATCTTCCTCCCTTTTTCTCTGGTTCCCTAAACAGCTTTTAAGTACCTGTTGATAATTTTGATCTTAGCAAGATGATAGCTTCCAATGATTACACTTATTAGGGTCATTAGCTTCCTGTACATAGCGCGTCTTTATTTTATCATTTCCACTCCTTCGTCCCCTGGTCTTCTTGTTCTCTAAATAAAATAAAAGGAAAACGATGGAAATGAAAGAACCAGAGGACAGATCGGTAATTATGTGAGAACAGCAGTAAACTAGTAGATATTGGAGAATACTTTCAGTTGCCAGCCCTCTAGCCAGATTTTAATTTCAAAAGCAAAATAAAACTGTTACTGTTAGAATTGACTTTTTCTTCCCAGGGAAATGTGTGACAAAGTGTTAAAAGCATTGCATACAGTGGATAGCACTTGTACGCCCTCTGTTGGTTATTATAAGTAAAATAAAATTTTAAAAAATCAATGTGATAAACATGGCTTAATTGGTATTTACAATTAATTTACGTGACTCTTTATTCAAACAAAAATAAATAAAATACAATAAGTCAAAATTCTTAGATGAAAGGGCTGTAGGCAATTAGCAAAGATAAATTTTTCTTATAATCTCAGACTTGAGGAAAAAGGGTGGATGGAGGATGCTTGTAGACCACAATTTATCTGAATAAATCTCAGAGTCAAACAATAAAGGAACTAATTTGCTTAGATTTCTTATGGTTTTAACAGTCTGTCATTTATAGTAATAGCCAAGTAGCTACTAGAGATTAGAGATTACAACTAGAAGCAGATTCAGCCAGGTATCTCACCAGAGATTCGCTATCGGGCTCACATTAGCGGGACAATTTTCTTCTTGCTAATCCTACTTATTCATTCAGTAGTGATGAAATGCTCCTAAAACCTAAAAGCAAATCCAATCCATACAATCATACAAGCATGTAATTTTAAATTTTTATTTAAAAAGAGAATGCAAACCCTTCAATAGCTTAGTATCTAGCTACAATTTTCAGAAAAAAACTAAGTAAAAGAAACTAACACTTAACAAAGAACATAATATAATAGACTTAAAGGTTTAAGTCACTTGTAGAAAAATGTATAAGAAAGATACAACACATTCAGTTTTGTAATGCTTTCTCTTACTTAGTAATTCAAAGAGATACATTTTCAATGTAGTGTTAATCACAAAATGAGGAATATAATAATGAAAAAATAAACAAAACTATAGATTTCAGCAGAAAAGGACGCTTAGTTAAGAGATATATAAGAGTATCTGAACCACAGCCGAGATCACCACTGGTAGGTGAACATGAGGACTCCTCAAAATATTAAACAGAAAGTAGATGTGAATACTTAAGTGGCTCTTTCTTCAGTCAAAAAAGAGAATTCAAAGATTGCCAGAGAAATCTGAAAATATAGATATTATATATATATATATTAAAATATCCTTTGTTTCATTATGCATTACATCCTTTCTAAAAATAATTTTATTGAGAAACAAATAGCAATGAGACAGTTTCAAAACTGATGTATAGGGCAGTTTCAATAATTAATATATTGTATAATGTTGTATTCTTAGTGGTTATTAATAGTACAAGATGCAGACATGATATCCTGTTCACAAACACTATTAGAACAAATCTTTCTATTCACTGAATTAAGAGAAAGTACCTGTATATCTATCCTATTTTGAATATACAGATATAAAATGGTCCTTTTTTGTATCCTTTTTTTGTTCAGTTTTTCCAGAAATGGGTATTCCATTGTCATTTAAATACTGTAGGTGCAAGAACTGAGCAAAATATTACAATATAGTCCAGTAGTCCATAATAGTACTGGGTTATCTGCAGGACTAGCAATGTCAGAAGTTGTTGACTTGAGCCTCTTACAGCTCAGCATGTTAATATGGCTTTATGTCTTATACTTTATTTTTATACTTTTCTGCTGGATGGTTAAGAACAAGATAAAGCAAGACCTACACAACAAGGAAATGTTACTTTTGTGTTTGACAAAGTCAGTCAAATCCCCAGAGGATTTACCCTGAAACTCTGTACCAGTCTATACATCCTTTGTCAGTCTCAACCATGTGGATGAGTCATGGCCATTGCTTGACCAATTTTCTCTCTGTGAAAGCCTGAGAGAATATTTTCTCTCCAGGTGACTCTCCTTAGGCGCACACTACACAACATCAATCACATTCCTCTATGGCCCCATAATCTTCTTGATCAGAAAATTTGGGACACAACTGAGTTAAAGGATGTTACAGCACAGGTTCTCCCATGTCCAGAGCCTCACTGAGCTTGAAAGTCCATGTGCATTACAGCCTTAAAAGGAGAAATAACAATTTTAAGACTTTTAAAATTCTTTACTGAAATTCAGTACTATTGTTGAAGAGTATAAAATACGTACTTAATGTATACATCACATGGTCAGGGCCTAGGCAATGACATAGGGAGAGCTTATGCTCCAGAGCTTTTGCAAGACTTGTTCTATACTCTTCCTGTAGCTAATGTTCCCATTTGTGGTGTGTACCACTTATCTTTTATTTGTATCTTTTTTATTTATTTTTCTGTTTTTAGTTTTCAAACGAGTTAAGCTTTTTCATAAGATCTTCATTCTTAATTCATTAAAACTTAATTCCTCAAAATGCTAAATTAAACTTCAGTAAAATGATGTTGACTAAAAAAATAACCATTACTGTACTAAAAAATAAAATAAAATAAAAATTGTGATTAATTGTAGGGCTGACCAAATAGCTCAGCAGATTAAAGCACCTACAAGCAGGCACAAGGGCCAGGAGTTCAATCCCCAGGGCTCCCCGGGGAGCACGGAGATAACAACTGAGATTGCATGTGGTGGTACATGCCTGCAGTCTCAGCTCTTGGGAGGCTGTAAACAAGTGTATCACTGAGTCCAATCTAGTAGTAAGATCCTGAACACCCCATGCATCTTTCCCTTAAAAATAAATAAATAAATAAATAATAAATAAATTTGTTAATTTTAATGAGAAAAAAGATAAAATAGCAATGAAATAGTTTCAAAATAGGTTAGTAGGACAGTTACAATAATTAATATTTTCTACATTGCTGTATTTGTAGTAGTTATTCAGAGTACAAGATGCAGACATGATATCTTGTCTAACCAATACTAGTACAAATATTTCTTCTCAATGAACTAAGAGAAAGTAGCTGTATATCTATCCTATCTTGAGTATACATATTTTTTTTTTGTTTTCTTTCTTTTACAAAAACAGTCCTTTATTTATACTTTTGCAAAGTTAATAACACTTGACACTAGGTTGTCTAGCGAGTAATAGCTGATTTTAACCAGAGAGGATATTTATCTCCGGACTGAGGTGTTTTGTTTTCTTTAGGCTCCGAGGCCTAGTCTCACCTATACACATATGATCAATAGCTTCCTGGCTTTCAACTATCCCCCTTTTTGTTTTGTTTTCTCAGAGATGGGTGGTCCATTGCAGTTAGAGAAGCTGTATTTGGAGAAGTTTTTAAAGGACCTTTTCATACTTGAAACCAGTCCAAAGGCTATAGGTAGTTGAATTCAGCAAAATAATCCAATATAGTCCAATAATGCATATCAGTAGTGAATTATTGGCACAACTGGCAATTGTCAGAAGTTGTTAACTTGAACCTTTTACAGTTCAGCATATGAATATGGCATTACTTTTTATACCTTGTGGTTATAGTTTTCTGCTGGATAGTTAATACCAAGTTAAAGCAAGACTTATGTAACTACAAATGTAAATTTTGCTGAGAAGGTCAGTCAAATCCCAAGAATT
This sequence comes from Ctenomys sociabilis, assembly GCA_004027165.1. Taxonomy (NCBI): domain Eukaryota; kingdom Metazoa; phylum Chordata; class Mammalia; order Rodentia; family Ctenomyidae; genus Ctenomys; species Ctenomys sociabilis. The sequence continues at coordinate 32,337 of PVKA01023486.1, forward strand.
TACCCTGGAACCACGGATAGTACCTTGTAGATCTGTTGTCACTGTCAGACATGTGGATGAGTCACGGCCATTGCTTGACCAATTTGCTCTCTGTGAAAGCCTGGAAGAAATTTTTCTTTCTAGCTGGCTCTCCTTAAGCACATTACATTAATGATCACTTTTCTCTGTGGCCCATAATCTCCTTAATCAGAAAATTTGGGACACCAGTTAGTTACAGGATGCCACAACAGAGATTCTGATATTCTCTGAGGCCTCACTGACCTTAAAGGGCTTGGGAAAAGATTTTGACACTAGACAACCTAGTGTCAAAATATTGTCTACCCTTGTAGCCCATCTATCTCTTTAATTTTTGGTCTTAAAACATTAGTTGTTGAGCCTCATGAGTGTGTAGGAGAGCTTCTGGCTTCCCTGCACATCACTGGTGGGACCCATGCAGACCAAAATTCAGGCACACATGTTAGTAAGACTCTGCTGTGCCCCTAGGACCCCTGCAACACTCTGGAGCCTCCGCCCCCAAGGCCGCCAGCAAGTGGAAACATGTGAGACTCTGCCCCAATCCAACCCAGCCCGGCCTGGTGAGTGTGTGGGAGAGCTTCTGGCTTCCCTGCGCCACTGGCAAGACCCTTTCAGAACAAAACTCAAGCACCAGCATGAGTGAGATTCTACTGTGTACCTGGGTCCACTACAAACAAACCTCTGGAGCCCCCCAACCCAAGCCCACCAAACAAATGAGAACTTTTGCGACTCTCTTGGCCCCTGATCCAGCCCAGCACAGCCAAGTTTGTGTATGGGACAGCTTCCTAGACCAGGGGCACAACAGGTTCACTTCCAAGGGCTGCAGCAAAAAGGAGATGAACAAAATAGCTAGTCCCAGGCCAGGCATAACTGGCTAAACTCAAAGTCAATAGAGCAGCACCCAAATCTCATTAGGTGCTAAGGTTATAAATGCACCAAAGCTCTACACCAAAGGTCAGAGGTCAGTGCTACACAAAATGACGAAGACAAAGAGAAAAATGCAATCTCAGGCCTTGTGCCCACCCATGAAAAGTGCAGAGGACACTAGCTCAGCTCAAATGAATGAATTAACAGAGTTGGAAGTAAAGAAACATCAGCAGAAAGGTATAGAGGAACTCAGAGCAGAATTAATGCCTGAAATAAAAAAAGAAATTTCTGAATACATAGCATCTGAAATAAAGAATCTTATACAGAAACATATGGGAGAAACCCAATGCCCATCCAGAATAAGTGCAAAGAACACCAGCTCAGCTGAAATGCATGAATAAACAGCATCGCAAGTAAAGAAACAACAGTAAAAAGGTAAAGACTAACTCAGAACAGAAATAATTTCTGAAATAAAAAAGGAAATCTTTGAAATCATAGAATGTGAGGTAAACAATCAAACATAGATGTATATGAAGGAAATCCAATTTGAAAAAAAATCTCTACAGTAAAAGAATTAATAGCTCCTCGAAAGAAGGTTAGAAATAAAGAAGATTAGAAATATGACAGATTCGTTGAATGAGCAATGCAGGAAACATTGCATGAAGCAGAGTCAAAGAGATATAGAGGAGCTTAAAATCTTAATCACAAGTCTACATCTGAGTGAAAGCTAAGATAGAGTTTTAGATCTTGAAGACACTGGTGAAGCTAGCTAAAAGGTAAGAAAGGATCTCTTAAAGACAACTAAGATGCAGGAGAAAGTAATCCATCACCTACAAGATGATGCCAAGATGAACAATGTGAGACTAAAAGGCATCAATGAGAATGAAGGAGTCAATACAAATGATATAAAAGGAATCTGGGCAGAAATATTAGCAGAAAACTTCTCAAATATGAGGAAATATTTTGACCTTCAGGTAACTGAAGCATACAGAACGCCAAATGACTTCAACCCAATTAAAAACACACCAAGATAGTGATATAGTCAAGAGCCGAGAAATACAGCAGAAGAACAATATACTGAAAGCTGCTAGAGAAAAGAAGCAGATCACATTCAAAGGAAAACCCATCAGAATTACAGCTGACTTCTCTACACAAACCATGAAGGCAAGAAGAGCATGAGTCAGAGTACCTCAAGTCCAGTATGAAAACAAATTCCATCCCAGACTACTATACCCTACAAAACTGTCTTTTGAGTTTGATGGAGAAGTGAAATACTTCCATGACAAAGAACAACTAAAGAACTTCATGATGACAAAGCCATATCTACACAGGCTACTGAGAGATGTTCAAGGAGGGACCACAATGATAAGAACTCCACAAATATGAACAGAAGTAATCCAGTAAATAGGTCAAACAATAAAACACAGGAAAAAAAAAGAGTAAACAACAGCAGGGAAATAACATGTCAATCATAAGTCAACACCCCTCAGTTATAACCATCAAAGTAAATGGATTCAATTCACCAATTAAGAGAAATAAACTGACACAGTAGATTAGGAAACAAAACCCAACAATATGCTGTATACAAGAAACACACTTAACTCAAAAGACAAGGAATGGAAAACAATACTACATGCCCCAGCACCTTAGAAAAAAGCAAGAGTAGCAATTCTGTTCTCAGCCAGTCTCAACTTCAAACCATGAATGATAAAATGACAAAAACAAGGCCACTATATATTGGTTAAGGGAAAAATTCAAGAGCAAGATAAATATCTATGCACCAAACACTGGAGCACCCAACTATGTAAGACAAATCTTAATGGACATAAAAAAATCTAATATCCAAACCACAATCTTAACACGAGTCCCTAAAACACCCTTATCTCAAAAAGATAAGTCAACCAGACAGAAAATTAGCAAAGAAGTAGCAGAACTGAACCAGAGCTTGGAACAAATGGACTTGGTGAACTATATAGAGTATTCCACTCAACCACAGATGAATATACATTTTTTTTCAGCTGCACATCGGTCATTTTCTAAAGTAGACCACATACTGGTCCATGGGTCATGCATAAGTATATGCAGGAAAACAGAAAATATCCCCTGCATATTATCTGACTGCAGTACAATGAAACTGGAAATAAACAACAACCAAGAGCCGGGCGTGGTGGCGCATGCCTGTAATCCCAGCACTAGGGAGGCTGAGGCAGGAGGATTGTTGTGAGTTTGAGACCAGCCTGAGCTACAAAGTGAGCTTAAGGCCAGCCTGAACTGCACAGTGAGACCCTGTCTCAAAAAAGACAAAAAAAAAAAAAAAAAAAAAAAAAAAAAAAAAAAAAAAAAAAAAAAAAAAAA
>PVKA01023487.1:0-35586 GCA_004027165.1 Ctenomys sociabilis
GAAGTAAATCAGAAAGAAAATGTTAAATATATTTTCCTGTTATGAGAAATACCAAATATATATAATGTTTAAAATGAAATACAAGATAAATGGTAGGAAATACTAATATAAACTGCATGCACTTGGGAAAGGAATCCAGGAAGTTGTTAGAGAGGAGAGGCAGGGCAAAAGAGGTATAAATATAATCAAGAGGGTCAGGGATTTAGCTCAGTGGTGAAGTGCCTGCCAGGCAATCATTAGGTCCTGAGTTCAATTCTCAATAGCCCCCCAAAACTTAAAATCATCCTATATATTCTATAATATAATTCGTGTACTTTATATCCTATACTAATATTTTAAAGCTTTTAAATGAATAATTACAAAACTCTTCCCAAGTTTAAAATCATTAATATTTAAGAAATAATAAATTCCAATTCCACAGCTGTAGACAAAGAATAATATCACTGTGTTTTTAAGACTAAATAGCAAAAATAGCAAGAGGGAAGCATCACATGTAAGGAATATACAATATGATAGCACTCAATATCTCATGGAATCTATAGAGGCCACGTGGAAGGAGAATGGTACACATGAACTTATAAAATACAGATTATCAGTCCAAAATTTCATATCTAATAAATATATCCTTCAAAGAATAAAAAAGTGTGTATTTTTTAATTGAAAATTCATTGAGAGAATTTTTCCTGATGGAAAAACTAAAGGGATTTACTTCTAGATTTTTAGGAAAATACATTAGAGAACAGCTCAGATGCATTTAGATAAATAAAGAGCATCAGTAAAATTAACTTCCTAATTCACTTTGTAGTTTACATCTAAAATGTCTCCCAAAATTTCATGTGCTTATTGGACAGCTTTTAGAAGGTGATTGGATTATGAAAATTTGTAACTGACTTGCTATTAGGAGATGGAATCTGGTCGGAAAAGATGGGTCACTGGGCATGTGTTTTGCTTCTCCATCTTCCACATTATTTTCTTGATCTCTGTTTCCTGTTGGCTTGCCATGAACTCTTTCTCCTCTGCCATGACCCTCTTCCATGCTACTCTGCCATGGTACTGTGGCTTGGAGACAGGTGACGGTAGAGTGAAACCTCAACAAAATGTGAGCCAAAATAAAACTCTGTTAATTTAATTTATAGGGGGTCCAGTATCGAATCTCAGCGATGAGAATTGAAATCATTTCAATATAAATTTTAAACGCATTTTTGTTTGTAACAATCGTTTTGTCCTACCAAATTGAAAGACAACTTTATCAAGTAATAGTTAACATAAACTTGACAAAAATGTATAGAAATATATTGGCATGACAATCACACAGGAAAAGCAGAAAATTAGAGCCATGTAGAGTATAGTATCAGTATTAAATTGATAGCAATGTGAAATAAATTAAACTAACATACTAATGTCAATCTATATGTAGCAACTCAAGACAATCAATCAAAAACAAGGTAAAATGAATAAAAATGAAATTTAAATTGTCCATCAATTAATTCATTTTTTTTACTGTTCCAGGGATTGATATTAGGACCCTCCACTTGCCAGGTAAGTACTTATTGTACTAAGCTATCTTCCCTGCTCCACAGCAATTAATTCCTAATTGATATAAAAATGGGGACAATTATATATAGAATACAGTAAAATATTAGAAATAAATTCTCAGTCAGCTATCATTGCATTAAATATAAATGGATTAACCATTCCATTTTAAAGTTAGAGTGAAATGGAATGGATAAAAATAGTTGTTCAAATTATGTGTAGCTTAAGTATTCATAACTTGGGTTATAAGCTAAACCCTGAGGTGACTTGACTGACCTCATCAGATAAAAGAGTTACATTTTTTGTTATGTAGGTCTTGCTTTATCTCGGTCTTAACCATCCATCATACAATTATAAAAATGAGGTCTATAAAACAAGGCTATAATAATAAGATGAGCTGTAAATGGCTCTAGTCAACAACTTCTTCGGATAACCCACTATTATTGTGGACTGCTGGACTATGTTGCATTGTTCCACTGAATTCAAGCTCCTGTAATAATTGAATGGCAATATAACACCCATCTTTGACAGGACTAAACAAAATAAAAGGATACAAAGGAAGAACCATTCTGTGTTTGTATAAACAGTATAGGTAGGATAAATACGCAGTACTTTTGAGTAATTCAATAAAAAGAAAGATTTGCACTAACAGTGTTTAGACAGGACATCCTGTCTGCTTCTTGTACTATGGATAACCACTAGGAAGATAACAATGTAAAAAGCATTAATTATTGAAACTGTACTATAATTCAGCTTTTAAAAAGATAGCTATACAGCTACATTCTCTAGTTTATTGATTAGAGGCACCTAATACTGTTTATAGGTAGAGTATCATGCATGGACCTTGTACAACAAAAACACTATGAAAACAATGTGCAATGTACTAATTGTTGAATCTGTCCTACTAATCTCATTTGAAACTGTCTCATTGCTATTTGTTCTTCAATAAAATAAAATAAAAAGAGAAATGCAAAATAAATAAATAAATAATAAAAACAAAAGAAATATTCACAACTTGGATTCATAGACAAAGAGTTTGAAAGTACCTAGGCATCGTAACCTAAATCTATAAACACAGGACACAAAAAGCTTAAATAGAAATGTCACAATGAACTTGTGTGACAATATCAGCCTAGAGATCAGAGTGGGATTGAAGTGTATTTAAAACATAAGCAAAAACCAGTGATAAAGTAAAAGGATATAAAATAGAATACGAAATATAGAATATGGAAAAAGAAGCTCCATACAGATAATATCCAAAGTAGACTTTAGTATAAAAGATGGTGTTTTATTTACTTTTCTTCTGACCAAGACAATATGTCTGATATCCAAAGTTAAGGGATAAAATGTGTATTTGACTCACACTCTGTAGAGCTTTCATTTCAAACTCACCTAGCACCATGGCAGAAGGGAGAAAAATTTAAGTGAAAAGCATTGACACTATTTCTGTTCCTTATATCTTATCCCGGATATCCACCCTTAGTTTGGGTAGCACTCATACCCAAGACAAGGCAGCCTTAATTATAGCATCACACCATGAATCTATTCCAGAATCACATCCTTGATTCCAGAAGAATGTCCCCAAGGGCCAGCCACCTGAAAACTCCATTTATAATTGCATGAGGCTTTGGGGATATGTTTAGATATAGATCATAAAAGTCAATAATAGAGGTGAAGAAGAATTTCTAATAATGAAGAAAATTTTCATATTCAGGAAGACCTAAAATGTGTAAGCACAAATGCATATAGAAATGGTACAAGCTGTGTGAAGCAAATCTGACATAATGGAAAGAATAGATAATATTAGCTGAAGAGTCTGATGTTCTACTGCGAATACTATTAGAACACCTGGAAAGGGATCAACAAAGAAATAGGATGTGTGAAGAACATTAACACCAACAAGAATAAACAGAAATCTATCAAATACTTCATCAAGCAACAATATATAATCTCAAGTGCAGCAGTTACATTCTCCAGGACAGATCATTTGTGAAGAAATAAAACAGATCTCAATAAATTTTAAAAAGATTAGAATTATGCAAAGTATGTACACTGACTAAGAAGGAATGCACCTTATATTTATGCTAATTTGTATTAGTATAAATTGCTACCTGTAAAGATGGTATCATAAATAGATAATGCATAACAGATATGTAGCATATACACAATATGTTGTTAAGTACAACCTTTCCATAAGAATGGCAACCTATACTTTAAAATGTCTGCATTAATCTTATTCTCCCAAAGAAATACTTAGCCATCTTTAAAAGATTAAGTCACTAATTCCCAAAATATGTTAACAATATTAATTATTTGAGACAGAACAAGATATTATGTGATAAACTTTTCATGCACAAAGATATTTGAAATTGTATACAGTTGGTAGTACTTGATGCAGGTTTTTAATTTTTCATTTTATTAGTTTTTATTTTATAATTAATTTAAGAAAGAAATAGATTCCGGGCCCGGTGTGAGTGTGGGTCCATCTGCCTGCTCATCAGGCCCAAGACCTCTGCCCAGCCAGAGGCAAGCCCCTGAGCCAGGCGTCTTGTGGAACCTTGCAGCAGAACTCCCTGCAGAGAGGCTGGGAGATAGACACACCTAGCTACTGCAGAAGCTGAATATCTTGCCAGAGGGGCACAGTGGGAGCAATGATACAGTTTCAAAACAGGTTAGTAGGACAGTTACAATAATTAATACATTTCATATTGTTGTAGGTACGTGAATTCAGCAAAATATTTCAATATATTGCAATAGTCCATAATAGATGTTTGCAGCATGGAATGACAATATTCCTCATGAGAATTTTGTACATGTACATCACACATTTTAATTGTTTCATCTCCCTCTGTTGCACTTTATGCCTTTCTCCTTCCTCTGCTGTGATTTTCTTTCTCTTTTAAAAAGTTCTTATCCTTATAAAACAAAAGTTTATGAGATATTATTAAGCTGCAAAGAACTAAATAGTGAAGAAATTTTTAATCACATCTGAGTATAAAACCATTTTCCAAAAATTATTCTATAAGTATAATACTCCAATTGAGACACTTTAAGATATAATAAAGTTTATAATCTAAAATGACAAGAGAAACTTGTTCTTACTTTGTATGATTTATAAATCATAGCTTAAAATGAATTTTGGAATTACTCTTATAGATTGACAAGGAAATTTCATACTTATTTTTGTTAGGATAAAATAAGGAATCTTTTATTTATGAGAGTTCTTATTGGAACAAAACTGAAGTGCACATGTTCCAGGGTCCTAATCATCTTCTCTTCTGGATGGTTAACAACCTAAGTTCATAGGTTGAAAATTGGAGATAGAGAAGGGCTGCAAGTTCAGCCAACATTTTGGCCCTACTCTTTCAAGGTCAGTGAAGATTCAGGACATAGGAACACCTGCACTGTAACATCATGGAACTCAGTTGTGCCCCAAATTTTCTGATCAAGGAGATTATGGGGCCAGAGAGGAATGTGATCAATGATCTATAGTGTGCATAAGGAGAGTCACATGGAGGCAAAACTTTTTTTTAGGCTCTCGCAGAGAAAACTGGTCAAACAATGGCCATGATTCATTCACATGGCTGACACTGACAAACGATCTACAAAGTGAGGTACAGGGATACAGGATAAACCCTGAGGGGACTTGACTGACCTCATGAGATACAAAAGTCACATTTTTTTGTTATATAGGTCTTGCTTTATCTCGGTCTTAACCATCCAGGAGAAGTGAGGTATATAAAACAAGGCCATAATAATAAGCTGAGCTGGAAATGGCTCTAGTCAACAATTTCTTCAGATAACCCACTATTATTGTGAACTTCTGGACTATGTTGGAATGTTTCGCTAAGTTCAGACACCTATAATAATTGAATGACAACGGAATACCCATCTTTTACAAGTCTAAACAAAAAAAAGGGGGGGGGATACTAAGAAGAACCATTCTGTGTTTGTATAAACTATAGTTAGAATAAATATGCAGTACTGCTGCATAATTCTATGAGAAGCAAGATTTGCACTAATAGTGTTTGGACAGGATATTCTGTCAGCTTCTTGTACTATGGACAATGACTAAGAAGGTAACAAGGTAGAAAGCATTAATTACTGAAAATGTACTATAATTCAGCTTTAAAAATAAGATAAGTGTACAGCTACATTCTCTTAATTCATTTATTAGACATCTGCTCTAATAGTGTTTGTAAGGAGAATATCATGTATGCACCTTGTACGACAAAATAACACAATAACAACATGCAATGTAATAATTATTGAATCTGTCCTGCTAATTTGATTTGAAAGTGTCTCATTGCTATTTGTTCTTCAATAAAATAAAATAAAATTTTCAAAAAATGTAAATTGGAATGAAAAAATGATTGGAATAGAAGGAAGGGAAGTACTCACTTGGGGTTTGAGTCTCATAAAGTTACTAGCCATTTAAAACTTCGTGGCAGGGGGCAGGTAACAATCTAGCTATTTTTACATCAGATGTATAAAAAAGGAGAAAATGTGAAAATAACAAACTACTCATAATGACTAAACAGAAGAGGTAAACAACGAATTGTATTAAAGATCTTAGTCAGATTTTCTGTCCTTAGAACAACATACATTTCGCCCATTCCTTAAAGAAAAAGAGGTCAAAATTAGCTCACAGTTACAGAGGATTGACTGCATGGATGATACTTGCTGAAGCTGAAGCGTCATGACAGAATGGTAAACAGGAAGCAGACAGAAGTAAGACTATGGAGTCAAGAGCACAGAGAGGGACTGGGGAGATAGCGCAGTGGAATAAACCCTTCCCTGGCAACTGCAAGGGCCTGAGTTCAAGCCCCGGTTCCACCAAAAATAAAAAATAAAGAGAGTTCTACATAAAGCCACGGTATTCGGCCTTTTCCAACCAGGCCTCAATTCCAACCAAAATACTAAGATATGAACTCATCAATGGACAAATCTATTCATGAATACAGTGTTCCCACAATCTAATCACTTTCCAACATTTTATATCCATATAATACACTGCTACTTTTCCCCAAAAAGCTCATGTCCATCTCATGTAAAATACACAGAGTCTAGGCAATATGGTAGCACATGCCTGTAATTCAAGATCTTGAGAGGCCAAGACAGGATAATCTCTGTGAGTTCAAGGTAAGCTTGGGATACACAGTGAAATAAAAAATAGCCTGAACTACAGTACAAAGATTTTGACTGAATTCTGCTATATATCCCACTATAGTCCAATAGTCAATTGGACTAGTGACTTATCAGCACAATTGGTAATTGTCTGACGTTAACTTGAGCATTTTACAGATCAACATATTAATATAGATTTACTTTATACACCTCGTGGTTACACTTTTGCACTGGATGGTTAAGACCAAGTTAAGGCAAGACCTATATAACTAAAAATGTAACTTTTATATCTGGAAAGGTCAGTCAAATCCCCTCAGGATTAATGCTGGAACCATGTGGAACACCTTAGATCTTTTGTCAGTGTCAGCAACCTGGATGAGTCACAGACATTATTTGACCAATTTGCTCTCTGTGAAAGCCTGAGAGAATTTTTTTCTCTCTAGGTGACTCTCCTTAGGCACACTATGTATTATTGATCACTTTCCTCTGTGGCCCCATAATCTTCTAGATTGAAATTTGGGATGCGATGAGTTACAGGATGTCACAATTGAGGTTTCCTTATGACACCAAGCATGAAAAATCCTTCAAAAACTTCTCCAAATACAGCTTCTCTAAGAACAATGGAACAACCATCTCTGAAAAAACAAAACAAAAAAGAAGGCTATAAATAGCAGGCAATTTTTTGTGGATATATATATATATATATATATATATATATATATATATAATTAAGATATACAGCTACTTTCTCTTAGTTAAATAAGAAGAAAAGTTTATATTAATATTGTTTAGACAAGATATCATATCTGCATCTTGTCCTATGAATAACTACTACGAAGACAATAATATGCAATATATTACTTATTGTAACTGTGCCTCTAAATTGTTTTAAAACTCTTTCATTGCTGTTTTATCTTTTTCTCATTAAAATGAATAAAAATATAGCCTGAACTACACAGTGAGACCTTGTCTCAAAAATAATGCATTTAGTCTATCTATAAAGAGCTGTCAGTCAACAGTTCTGGTATTATTGAAAAATCCAAGTCCAATACTGCTTCTGAAACTCAAGTTACACTCAAAACTGTGAGGCCATGTGAAAATAAAAAATCGTTAAGCACTTCCAACATACAATGGCACAGGGTAAAGTATTCATTTGGAAAGAGAAAAATAGAGGAATGAATTGAAAAATAAAGTAAGGTAAACCCTAGACAAAATCCAGCGGAGCAATCAATAACTCCTTTAGTTCTATGCCCAGCAACTGAAGCAATTTAAAGTTACATGTGAGCTCCAGAGGGCTTTGGCAGTCCTACCCTTATGGCACGGGCAGTTGCAGGTCACATCTCTGCTAATTTGGACTAGCTTCACTTGCTCCACACAACTTTCCTTAGAAGATGTTCCCATTTCCTCATTCCAGGCATCTTTCAACTTTTGAGTGCTTCCAGTGTTCCTTTGGCTTCACTTTCATTACTGTAGCCATTGAAAAATTATGGTAACATTGCCTGGCCATTGAAATCTGGTTGAAAGACCCCATATGCCCACAACACTTGTGTTCTTTTTTTAGTTTTAAAAGGGAATAGAAAAATAGTTTTAGAAAATTAATTAGGAACAACATAGAATTTCACTACATAAAATAATATGCATTGCACAAATGAAATTAAAGGAGAAATTAAACAGTATTTGAAATCAAATGCAGATGCAAATTATAGAACATGTGAGACATAATGAAAGCCGTCCTAAGTGGGAAGATTTTAGTGGTGAAATTACATCAGCAAACAGGAGGAGCCCAATTCAACAAGCTGATGCTGCACCTCAATCTTCTAGGAAAACAAGAGCAAAGCAGGTCCAAAGCCCAAAGTGGGCAGGAAATTATCAAGATCAGAGCAAAATTTAGCACAATGGAGACTAAGAAAATAGTACAAATAATTCATGAGCACTTGTATTCTTCAAGCCAGTAAAACTGGCATCTTATGGATGACCCCAAGTTCAGCAAACAGACAAGCAGCATTCAGGTCTCCTCACAACATGGCTGAAACATAGTCAGTGTGTATGTGGCTGACCCTTGGAGAAACTGCCTCTTCAGCTCTAAGTAAACATTACACTGTTGAACCTAATTTCAATTAAAATGATTACACATTTGGAGCTTCCAACCTCTGATAGATGAGTTCTTATTTATTTCTAGAATGCCTTCAAGTTCTCTTTCTTATTGTCTTAATGCAAACCAGTTGGCTTTCCTTTGCTACAATTTTGCTAGTGCTCCATATCTGCAAAACATGACTTTTATTTTGCTCTCACCTTTACCCTTGAATCTCAGTGTCCATCTGGCTAAAATCAAGCTAAAGTACCCCATGCAGAAGCATGATAATTGGACTTCCTTGAAATTTACTCAACCTGAAGAATTTGTCTACTCAACTTTACCTCAGTCACTAGCAAAGTTTCATGTCATGGCCAAAATGTAACACACATGGCATCTAGTCCCATTACCAATGGAATAGTAATTATGAGACCTACTCACCCTAGTGCTTACTGACAATGCTCCTTTACATTTCAGTTTTCTTAACATAGACAAGAATCACCACTGAGTTCTTCTTTTCTAAGAAAGTAATTTTATTTATGTAAGAAATAAATCAATAACAAGAAGCAGGACTTCTTCAAAAATAAGTGTATTCCTGGTGTGCCATCCTCCCAGAATCCATCAGATACTGGAATGGGTTTCTGCTTCCATAGAGTGAAGGTCATAACACAGTAGGAAATGGAAAGTACACCCCCTAGCCGGAGAGATGGCTCAGTGGAATAAGTGCTTCCCTGGCAAGCACAAGGGCCTGAGTTCAATCCCCAGTTCTGCCAAAAAACAAACAAACAAACAAACAATCCCCAGTATAAAAAAATTAATTAATTTAAGGGAAGTACACCCTCTTTTTGAGATAGTCTAAGAATTGTGAGCCAAGTGTAGTAGTACATGCCTGTAATCTGGGCACTCAGAAGACTGAGATAAGAGGTATATTTGGGAATTCATCCTGGGCTACAGTATAGTCCAAGGCTGGCCTGGACTTCAGGAATGTAATAAGTTTGCCAGCCTAGACTATAATAAGACCCTGTCCCACAAAACCCAAAACAAAGCAAAGTAAAGCCCCACACAGTTGTTTAGGCTACACACAAACTTCAAAGACACCAACAGATTTTGGTTCCCAGCTTCTCCCTTTCTGTGTGGCCTTGCAGAAATGCCTTCACATCGCAGTGCTTCAGCTGCTTCATCTACAGATTGGGAAAAATAATGGCTCTGACCTACTTATGTTGGATTAATATATATGTATATGTATGTATATATATATATATATATATATATATATATATATATATATATATATATATATATATGGAACACATATAACAGCTGTGCCCATAGTGATGTGCTAATATTTGATATTCTTGTTTTTTTTTTTTTTTTTTTTTTTTCTGTGCTGGGGATTGAACTCAGGACCCTGTGATTGCCAGGCAAGCACTAATTCTACTGAGTTATATCCCCAGGCTCCACTCTTCTTGATATTATCACTGCTTTCACCATTTCCACCCAGCACACAGGCTGTGTGCTTACCTCATCACCTGCTCAATGGATCCACTTCCAGCCAGCACCCAGACCTTACAGGTGCACGGGCTTGCCTGAACATGCTCCATTAGACAAGCCTGGTTTGGAACCCTGTGGTATAACTCTCTGCACAGAGGCTAGGAGTGAAAACCCAACCACCTAATACAGGAGTAGAGCTTTTTGCCAGAGGGGCACAGTGGACTGACTTCCATGGGCTGCAAAAGGAAGAAGCAGAGCACAGCAGGCAGACCAAAGCCAAGCAAAAATAGCTGAATTTGAACTTGTTAGATACCATCCTGGTAAGATGAGACACTTTGCTAGACCCAGATCTACAAGAGTGCCCTCTCTTTCTTCTGTGTTCCAGAGAGTGTGCAATAGGTGACTGGGGTGAATGGCATGGCCTAGAAGACGTCATATCCATCAAAGAGAGGTGATCAGACCAAACTTAGGGGAACTAATGTAGATACAAATTCCCAATTTAATATCTAATTAGCTGTACAGACATAATGTTTGTGCCAATCGTCTGAAATACAAACCCATTAATTAAAAAAGTTTGTCAATGGGTAAATATCACTAGCCATTATAGCTGTTCCAAATTGTAGTTCTGTAAATACAAAACAGTATCTGCCTTAACCACATAGTCACTCTTGGGTAAGAGTTGCAGTAGGTGCTAAGGTAATAAATGCACCAAAGCTCTAAAGGTCCAAGGACAGTGTTATACAAAATGACAAAGAGAAGGAGGAAAATGCAGTACCCAGAGTCAAGCCCACCCAAAATAAAAACAGGTAACACTAGCATAAAAGAAATTGCAAATCACACACCTGCAATCTCTGAATTAATAGCATCTGAAGTGCAGAAACAATTGCAGAAAGGTACAGAAGATATCAGATCAGAAATAATCTGTGAAATATAAAAGAAATGACGAATATAATGAAAGAATTATTAAGATCCTCAAAAGAAGACATAGATAAATATAGAGACTAGAAAAATGATGGGAACATTGAATGAGCAATATAGGAAAGAAATAGTACGCATGAAGCAGATTCAAAGAGATACACAGGAAATTAAAACCTCAATCACATGCTGGTAAAACTTTTTGCATGAAACTGAGGATAGATTTTCACATCTAGAAGATACCATTGCAATGAGTAAAAGGTTAAAAAAATCTCTTAAAAACAAATAAGATGCCAAAAAATTACTGAACATCTGCAAAATGAGGCAAAGATGAACAATGTAAGGCATCAATGAGAAAGAGGGAGACAATGCAAAAGATATAAAAAGAATATGGATAGAAGTAATGCCAAAAAGCTTCCCAAATATGAGGAAACAATCTTACATTCAGGTAACCAAAGATAGAACTCCAAATGACACCAACCCAATTAAAAGCACACCAAGACATATAATAATCAAGATCTCAGAAATCTCGCAAAAGAGCAATATACTAAAAGCTTCTAGAGAAAAGAAACAGATCAAAAACAAATCAGAACAATGGCAGATTTCTCTTCACAAGACATCAAGTCAAGGAAAGCATGGAGCAAAGTACATCAAGTCCTCCAAGGCAACTCCAGCCCAGACTGATATACCATGCAAAACTATCTTTCAAGTTTGATGGAGAAGTGAAATACTTTCATGACAAAGAACAACTAAAACAATTTCATAATAACAAAGCCAACTGTACAAAGACTACCAAAAGATATTCTAGAGAGGGACCAAAATTAAAAGATCTCCATAAATGAGACAGGAAAGAACCCACTGAATAACACAAACAATTAAACACAGGAGAAAAAGCAGTAAACGACACCAAGTAAATAATATGTCAATCATACGTCAATACATCTCGACTATAATCATTAACGTAAATGGTCTCAATTCACCAATTAAATGTAATAGACTGCTGGAGTTGACAAGGAATCAAACTCGAGCTCTACGCTATATACAAGAAAAACACTTAACTCATTAAGAAATTCATAGGCTGAAAGTCAAAGAATGGAAAAAAATGCTACATACCCCAGGACATCAGAAGAAAGCATGGGTAGCAATCCTGTTCACAGACAGTCTGAACTTCAAATTAAGAATGATCAAAGGAAATAAATAATGCCAATGCATACTGGTTGGGGTAAAAATACAAGAGGAAGATGTAACAGTCATAAGTATGTGCACACCAAACATAAGAGCATTCAGTTATGCAAGACAAACCTTAATGGACATGAAAAATCTATTATCCAATCCCACAATCTTTTTTTGTTTTTTTTTTTTTTTTTGTCTTTTTTGAGACAGGGTCTCACTGTGCAGTTCAGGCTGGCCTTAAGCTCACTTTGTAGCTCAGGCTGGTCTCGAACTCACAACAATCCTCCTGCCTCAGCCTCCCTAGTGCTGGGATTACAGGCATGCGCCACCACACCTGGCTAAATCCCACAATCTTAAGAGGAGACCTTAACACCCCCTTATCCCCAATAAAGATCAAGCAGACAAAAAATAGCAAAGAAGTAGCAGAATTGAACAAGTACTTGGGGGCAAATAAACTGATGGGATATGTACAGAGTGTGCGACCCAAAAACAGCTGAATACACATGTTCTTCAGCTGCACATGGGACAGTTTTCTAAAATAAACCACAGACTGATCCATAGGTCATGCTTAAGTCCATGTAAGAAAATAGAAATTATCCAATCCCTATTATCTCACCAAAGTAAAAATAAACAGGAAATAAATGACCAAACAACACACAAAGACTGCATAAACACATGGAAATTAAACAACGTCCTCCTCAGCAATCAATAGGTTACACATGAAATTAAACAAGAAATTAAAGAAAATCTATAAATCAATGAAATGAAAAACAAAACATTTAAATTTATGGGATGCAATGAAAGAAGTTGTTAGAGGAATATTTATAGCTATAAACTCACACATTAGGAAAACAGAACGAGAACATACAAATACCCTAATGCTGTACCTCAAAAACCTGGAGAAAGAAGAGCAAACTAAAATCAAAGCCAGTAGCGGGAGGAAATTCTAAGACTCAGAGCAAAATTTAACTCAATCAACACTAAGAAAACAATACAAAAAATTAACTAATCAACAACCTGTTTCATTGAAAGATTACATAAATTTGGCAAGCCCCTTTTTACCTCATCAAAAAGAGGAAAGATAAAACTCAAACTCAAGCAATGAGGAAGGAAAATGCTGAAATTACCACAGATTCTTGAAATCCAGATTGCCAATAGCTACTTTGAGAATTTTTACTTTCGCAGAATTGAAGACATAAAAGAAATGGAGAGATTACTACAAAGGTACACATTATGAAAACTTAATAAAGGAAACATAAGAACTCATAATAGGACACAATGATGCCCAATGAAATTCAAAATGAAATAAAAAATCCTATGGAAATATAAAAGTCCACGTACAGAGGGATTCACACCTGAATTCTACAAAAAGTTTACAGAAGACATAATCCCAATATTCCTCATACTCTTCAATAAATGGAAAAGGAAACAGTTCTTCAAAAATCATTCCTGGAGGCAAATAACTTAATGATACTGAAACCAGACAAAGGTGCAATTAAAAAGGAGAAATTCAGGCCAATATCCTTCATGAACATAGATGCAAAAATCCTCAGTAAAATGCTTGCAAATAGAATATAGAAAATCATTAGAAAGATTATACATTATGACCAGGTAGTATTAATGTCAGTGATACAAGGATGACTCAACATACACAAATCTATAAATATATACATTATATCTATACAGTCAAATCCAAAAAACCACACGATCATTTCATTTGATGTAGAAAAGGCTTTGACAAAGACCAACACTTATTCATGTCTAACATCCTACAGAAAACTGGGATACAGGGGCTCTTCCTCAATCTGATAAAAGCCAACTATGACAATCCAACCACTAACATAATTCTATTCTTTTCATAATTTTATTGAGGAACAAATAGTAATGAAACAGTTTCAAGTAAAATTAGTAGAACAGATTGAATAATCAATATATTGCATATTGTTCTCATAGTGGATTTTTGTAGAACAAGATGCATACATGGTATTCTATTTACAAACACTATCAGAGCAGATGCCTCAATTCATTGAATTAAGAGAATGTAGCTGTATAGCTATCTTTTCTTAAAGCTCAATTATAGTACAGTTGTAATAATTAATGCTTTTTATACTGATATCTTCCTAGTGGTTATTCATAGTAGAAGAAGCAGAGAGGATATCCTGTCCAAACACAGGACAGGATCATTCTTCTCATAGAATTACATGAAAGTACTGCATATTTATCCTAACTGTATTGTTTATGCATACACAGAATGGTCTTTCCTTTGTTTCCCCTTTCTTTTGTTCAGTCCTATCAGAGATGGGTATTCTATTGTCATTCAATTATTGTAAGTGCTTGAATTCAGCTAGCCCAGCAGTCCACAATAGTACTGGGTTATTTAAAGAAGTTGTGCTCTCAATCCCGCCCACACCCACCTAGCCCCAGAGACCGGCCAGAGACAGCGCAGCCAACTCTGCTATCCTCCTCGATCGCAGCCATGCCTGCCCAGCTCCAGAGACTGGCCAGAGACAGCATGGCGGACTCCAGCAGCCTACTCGATCCTGCCCACGCTGCCCAGCCAGAGACTGGCCTGAGACAGCGGCTGACTCCAGCGGCACCCTGGATACTGCCACAAGCTTCCCATTGAGTGGGAATTTACACAACTCACCAGGCATCCCAGATCAGTGAGAGTGTGGTGAGTCTGAGGGAGAGCGATTGGCTTCTTCACGCACACTCGCTACCCAGATCCCTGCACCCAAGCCCCCCAAGCCAGTGACTGGCCAGAAACCTCAAGACCTACTCACCAACACCTCCCCGGATCCGCTGCCCTAAGGCCCGCTGATCGAGTGGGAATTTCCCCGATTCTCTGGGCATCAAAGTTCAGTGAGTGTAGAACTCCAGGTCCGCCGTGCCCGAGAGACATTTCTCAGGGATTACCTGCCCCCCACTCCCGGTGGCCCGGTGAGAGCTTCAGGCACACTGTGCCAGAGAAACATTTCCAGGTGATTACCAGTCCCACCCCACAGCCCCAGACCCAGTGCACGTCGGCCTGGAATGAGAACTCTAAGCCTGCCATGTGGGAGGGACATTTCTCAGCAATCCCCGGTCACAGGCCATGGCTGGAAACCCAGCATAGCCTGAGGGCTCCAGGCCCACTGCACCAGAGGGACTTTTCCCAGCCTTCTCGGATTACGGCCTGTAGACCCAGATCCAGCACAGGCTGGCTGACCCAGTACAGAATACTCGGTGAATAAGATCATCTACTATCCTTCTGTGATCCCAGAAGACGCACCAAAGCCCATGTCCGCTGACCTGGGGAATGACCTGCCGGCCACAAGAGGGCTGACCCCGGCAATTTTCCAGATCCTCGCCCCAAAGCAAGCTAAGACAGGGCATATTCATTACTTGCTCTGCATCCCAGTTCAGTTCGTGTTCGCCTGAACAGGGAACCAACAGAGGGGAACCAAAAGAGCTGCAGCAAAAAACGGAACTAAATACAATGGCTAGATCGAGGATAGGCATACCTGGCTAATCTCAAACTTAGTAGAATGGCAACCGAATCGCATAAAAAGCTATGGTTATAGCTGCACCAAAGCTCTACAACAAAGGTCAAAGTCAGTGCTACACAAAATGACAAAGAGAAGGGGAAAAATGCAATCCCAGAACTCGAGTCCATCAGGAAGGGGAGAGGACACTAGCTCAGCTGCAATGAATGAATTAACAGATACAGCAGAAAAGGAAAAACAGCAGAAAGATATAGAGGAAATAAAATGAGAAGTAATTCCCCAAAGTAAAAAAGAAATATCTGAATACATAGTATCTGAAATAAAGAATGAATTCCAGAAACATTGGGTGGAAAAACGATGCTCACCCAGAACAAGTGCAGAGAGCACTATTGCAGCTGATATATATGAATTAACAGCATCTGAAGCAAAGAAACAACAGCAGAAAGATCATGAGGAACTCAAAGCAGAAATAAGTACTGAAATCAAAAAGAATTTTTTGAAGTCATAGCATCTGAAATACAGAAACAAGTCCAGAAATATACAGAAGAAACCCAACTTGGAAGAAACACTGCAGAAAAAGAATTAATAACTACTTCCAAAGCAGACATGGATAAAAAAATTGAGGAGATCAGAAATATGATGGATTCTTTGAATGAGCAATACAGAAAAGAAATAGAACACATGAAACATAGTCAAAGAGATATAGGAGAACTAAAAATATCAATCACGAGTCTACAAAACCATCTCAGTGAAAGTGAACACAGAATTTCAGATCTTGAAGATGCCAGAGCATCTAGTGAAAAGGTGAGAAAGGATCTCTTAAAAACAATGAGAATGCAGGAAAAAATAATCCATCACCTGCAAGATGAGGCCAGGATGAACAATGTAAGAAGAATTGGTATCAACGAGAATAAAGGAGTCAATTCAAATGACATGAAAAGAATTTGGGGAGAAATAATTGCAGAAAAATTTGCAAATATGAGGAAACATTCCAACATTCAGTGTACCGAAGTATACAGAACACCAAATAACTTCATCCAAAGTAGAAACACACTGAAACACATAATAGTCAAGATCCCAGAAATCTAACACAAAAATAATATACCTTTTACAATAGCACCATGGAAAATGAAATACCTTGGGATTCACTTAACCAAGAAAGTCAAAGAACTTTTTACAGAAAATTACAACATCCTAAGAAAAGAGATTATAGCAGATTTCAGAAAATGGAAAGATATTCCATGCTCCTGGATAGGAAGAACCAACATTGTGAAAATGGCCATACTCCAAAAATTGCTGCACAGATTTAATACAATCCTTACCAAACTGCCACCAACATACCTCCCAGATATAGGGAAATCAATCCTAAAATTTATTTGGAACCACAAACGACCTAGAATAGCAAAGGCAATCTTGGCCAATCAAGACAAGGCAGGAGGCATCAATTCCTGACTAGAAATTGTACTACAAAGCCACTGTGATAAAATTAACATAGTATTGGCACCAAAATAGACCTGAGGATCAGTGGAATAGATAAGAAGATGCAGAGCCATCTACGAAAACACTTAGGTATCTTATCTTCGACAAATGGGCTACCCAAGCTCACTGGAAGAAAGATAGCCTCTTTAACAAATGGTGCTGGAAAACGTGGTGTTCTACATGCCGAAAACTAAAACTTTACCCAGCTCTATCACCATGCACTAAGTTAAAGTCAAAATGGATTAAAGATCTAAACATTAAATCAGAAACACTCAATCTCCTGGAAGAGAAAGTAGGAAGAACTCTTGAAGAAATGGGGGTAGGTAAAGAGTTCATGAACATACATTCGCATGGGAAGCACTTGAAAGAATCAACCACTGGGATCAACTCTTCTTGAGGAGATCCTGCCCATCAAAAGAAATTTTCAACAGAATGAAAAGACAACCCACAAATTTTGAAAAAATCCTAACTAAAAAGCAATCAGACAGAGGTCTACTGTCTAGAATATATAAAGAACTAAGATATAACAGGGCCCTCAAATTTAAAGACCCAATTCAGAAATGGGCATCTGAGATGAATACACACTGCTCAGATGATGAAATTAAAGAAGTGAATAAATATATGATAAAATGCTCCACATTGCTAGCCATCCATGAAATGCAAATAAAAGCAACACTGAGAGACCATCTCACTCCAGAAAGAATGGCTGTCATAAGGAAATCAACCAACAACAAACGGAGAGGTTGTGGGGAAAAAGGAACACTTCTCCACTGCTGGTGGGAATGTAGACTGGTACAACCATTGTGGAGGTCAGTGTGGAGACTCCTCAAAAGAGTAGGACTAGAAATCCCATCCGAGCTGGCTATCCCACTACTGGGAATTTTCCCAAAGGATCTGGATACATTGTATCATAGATATATATGTATACCTATGTTTATAGCAGCACAATGTGTGATAGCAAAATCTTGGAAACAACCAAGGTGTCCATCACATGAGGAATGGTTGAAAAAAATGTGATATTTCTATATAATGGAGTATTACTCAGCTATTAAGAAAGATAAGTTTGAAGCATTTATACTGAAATGGATGCCACTTGAACATATACTCATAAGTGAAATAAACCAGAAACATATGTGTAAATGTCATGTAGTCTCCCTAGTATAAGAAGCAAAAAGCAGAAATACAAAAGGAAACATACAAGAACAACTAAAACCAATTGCATCTGAAAAGGCAAATTGAATGCCATATGCTGCAGGGTACTAATCTGCTTTTCTTCTGGATGGTTAACAACCTAAGTTCACAGATCAAAGTTGAAAAAATAGAAGAGTCACAAGGCCAGCCAACATTTTGGCCCTAGCGTTTCAAGGTCAGTGAAGACTCAGGATATAGGAGAACCTGTACTGCAACATCATGAAACTCAGTTTAGCTCCAAATTTTCTGAAGGAGATTATGGAGCCACAGAGGAAAGAGATTGAAGTTCTGTATTGTGCCCGGGGATAGTCATATGGAGAGTGGACTTTCTCTTGGGCTCTCACGGAGAGCAAACTGGTCAGGCAATGGCCGTGACTCATCCACATGGATGACACAGACAAAAGACCTACAGAATAAGGTACAGGACTACAAGAAAAACCCTGAGGGGACTTCACTGACCTCATAAGAAACATAAAGTACATGTGTTGGCATATAAGTCTTGCTCTAACTAGGTCTTAACCGTCCAGCAGAAAAGTATAAAAATGAAGTATACATCTCGGGGTCATAATATTGAGTTGAGCTGTAAATGGTTATGGTCGACAACATCTTCGAATAACTCACTATTGTTGTGGAATGCTGGACTGTGTTGGATTGTGTTTTCGAGTTCAAGCACCTAAGTTAGTTGAATGATAATAGAGGCCCATCTCTGACAGTTGCAGAGCAAGGAAGGGATATAGAATGGAAGAATCTTGATGTGTGTATGTATGGACAGTATAGTTTGGATTGATAATGCTGTGCTTCTACATAATTCTATGAGGGGCAAGATTTGCACTAATGGTCGTTGGGCAGGATATTATGTCAGTTTCAGTACTATGGGACAACCACTAGGAAAATATCAAGGTAGAAAATACTAATTATTGAATCTTTGATGTAATTCTGGTATAAAAAATAAGATACATAAACAGCTACACTCTCTTAATTTACTGATAAGAGACATCTGCTATAATAATGTGTGTAAGTATAACATGCATCTTCTATGATACCAAAACATTATGAAAACAGTTTCAATGTGTTAATTTATTGAATCTGTCCTGTTAAGGTGTCTTGAAACTGTCTCATTGATATTTGTACTTCAATACAATAAAAAAAAGAATGACTTCTTATCTTCCAAAGCACTCTTCCCATTCAGTAATCAGACTTCTGTTTACCCTTCATTCTGTAGAATCACCTGAGATGTCTTAAAATCCCATATAAGCTATTTCAGTGGAAGTCATATTTAAGTTTCCTGCCACATTTTTTGATGACTATCAATTATTCTAGCTCTTGCTGAATTCTGTATTAAGAAAATGTTTAATTTCTTTATTTTCTTCTACCTGTCACTTTGGTTGGTTCATTTTTTTTTCCATCAGGTCTTTTTTATTAGCCTTTTCGAAATGCCTGATACATTTTTGTGCTGAAGAAAAATAAAACTTTTATTTCTCTGCATCTTTTGATGTAGAGTTCATTTTAAATTGAGCTTTCTATTTCTAAGCAAAACCACTCTATGATTGGATACCACAAAACTACCTCAAGTATAACATTAATAAAATACAATGCATTTTGCATTCCACCGCTACTGTCAGAATTGATTGTTTTACGTATCATCTTACTTACCTCTTCTGAAATATCTGTGAAATGATTCCTTCATTTTGTTTCCCACAGCAGGTGCTTTTGTAGAATGTAATCCACTTTGTAATCTCCAGGTGGAAATAAATATTAATTTGCAATAGAAAAAAATTAAAAAATAAATTCAAAATGGATTAAAGATAGGCATTAAAACAAAAATCCTAAATCTCCTGGATATGAAAGGAGGAGGAAATCTGGATGATATAAGGATAGTCAAAAAGTTCATCAACAAATCTCAAACAGCATGGGAAACACTTTAAACAATTAACAGCTGGAACATCCTCTTATTGAGAAATTTTTGCAAGTCAAAAGAAATTATGAAGAGAGTGAAAAGAAAAGCAACTAATTTAAAAAATCTTAAGTAATAAGCACTCAAAGTTCATTTATCTGGAATTTATAAAAAAATTAAAAAACGTTTGGGCCCTTAAATTTAAAGACCCAATCCAGAAATGGGCATCTAAAATGACCACACAGTTTTCAGAGGATGAAATTACAGAAGCAAATAAATATATGAAAACATATTTCATATCACTACCATCCATGAAATACAAAGTAAAACAACACTGAGATACCATGCCACCACAGAAAGAATGGCTATCTTAAAGAAACCAAACAACAACAAATGTTGGAGAGGCTGTGGGGGATAAAGAAACCTTTCTCCAAGGGTAGTGTTAATGTAGACTGATGCAACAATTATGAAAATCAGTGTGGAGACTCCTTAAAAAAGTAAAGTGGGAAATCCCATTCAAACCAGCTCTCCTGCTACTAGGAATTTTCCCAATAATCTAAAAACATCAAATAGTGACATATGTAAGCCCATACTTATAACAGCATAATTTGTGATAGTCAAATCATGGAAATGACCACAATGTCCATCACCTGAGTAATGGATGAAAAATATGTGGTTTTGTTTATATAATGCAATATTTACTCAGCCATACAGATTAATAAACTTGAAGCCTTCATAAAAGTAGATGCAATTTGAAGATATACTCATAAGTGAAATAAACCAGGCATACATATATAAATGTCACATTGTATCCCTAGCATAAGGACTCAAAGAAGAAATAAAAAATGAAAGATATAACACAGTTAAATGGAAAGCAAGAATTTAAGGATTAAACAAAAAAGAGTGAGAGAGGAGAAAGTTAGGAAATATGGCAGCGGCAAAACTATACATTTATATAAATAAGGTTGTTAACCATGGTCCTAAGAATCTTCATCAGGCCTTTGAAAATAGCAGTTTATGGGCAGAAGTCTCACCCTGACTAATTATATATGCTGATATCTGTGAACTAACCAACTAAACTCAAGACAGTATAATGTATAATAAATACTAAAACTATGATTGAAGCACCTATTATTTTTCCTTCTAAATGTTTACAGCTTCTAATGTCATATCAGTTAGTGCCATACCATTTGTAAATTAAATGCTTGTTAAAAAACGTTAAGGAAACTAAACACGTTATTAAAAAGTCATAGCTTTGTCCCATGTACAACATGGTACATGGTTTGATTCTAAATTTCTCTGGAAAAAAATGTAATATTTTCTTTCACATTCTATAGGGATTTAAACTTTAGAATATCCATGGTTGATGGAAAATAGCATTTCCATGTTATGTGTAAGGTGTTTGATATTCAGACAGATAGTAATGTTACACTCAACAACCTCTGTTACAGCTTAATAATATCAATAATCTTCTCCTCTGGATGCTTAACAACTAAAGTTTGCAGTCAAAAATCAGAGAAAAAAAAGGATTCATGGATAGCCAATATTTTGGCCCTAGCCCTTCAAGGTCAGTGAGGACTCAGGACATAAGGGAACTTGTGCTGTGATATCTTGTCTCTCAGGGGTGTCACATATTTTCTGATCAAGAATATTATGGTGCTACAGAGGAAAGTGATCAGTGATGTATAGTGTGCCTAGGCAGAGTTACCTAAAGAGAAAAAAAAATTTGCAGTCTTTTACAGAAACCAAGTTGGTCAAGCAATGCCTGTGACTCATCCAATGGCTGACACTAACTAAACATCTACATAATGCTTTACATGGTTTCAGGGTAAATCTTTAGGGTATTTGGCTGACTTTGTCAGATAAAAAAGTTACATTTTTAGTTAAATAGTTCTTGATTAACTTGGTCTTAAGCATGCAGAAGAAATGTATAACCACAAGATATAAAAAGTAATGCCATATTAATATGATGAGATGTAAAATGCTGAAGTCAACAACTTGTGACAATTGCCAATTCAGCCAACAGCCTATTACTATTATAGGCTATTGGACTATATTGGGTTATTTTGTTGAATTCAAATATGTAAAATATTTGAACTGGCTTTAAGTATGAAAAGGTGTTTTAAAGACTTCTCCAAATACAGCTTCTGTAACAAGGAAACAACTGTTTCTCACAAAACAAAACAAAAATATAACTATAGGACCATTTTTAGTGAAAAATATTTCTGTATACACAAAATAGAATAGATATACAGCTCCTTTCTCTTAGTTCAATGAGAAGAAAATTTGTACTAATATTGTTTAGGCAAGATGTCACATCTGAGTCTTGTCCTCTGAGTAACTACTATGAAGACAAGAGTATGCAATGTCTTAATTATTGTAACTGTTCAACTAACTTGTTTTGAAACTGTTTTATTGCTATTTGGTTCTCATTAAAATGAATAAATAATTTTAAACATGACAAAGATAAGGAACCAAATGCATTCTCAGTCCCCAATCCCACCCACAATAATCACTGCTACCATTGTTTCTCCTATTAAGGAACACACACTTGGGATTTCTAGTGAGTAACTGACACTCAAGTATCTTAAACAAAAAGTCACAGCAAAAATGCTTGAAGTGTATGACACTTGGATAATTATATTGTTGATTTCTACTCCTCTAAATTAATGCTTAAAATTCTTTTTTCTTATATTTTGAACCAACTTTTATGACAAATTTTATGTGCTTATATCTAATAATCTTCGTGACTAAATTGAAGACAACAGTATGCATTTTAACCACCACTGCTGAATTTCTATCACTTGGTTTAGTGGAATTCTGTATTATTTCTAATTTTTTAATTATTTGTTATTCTACAAAAAATCAAAATGCAGCCATGGAGATAGCTCAGTTGAATATGTACAAGGTGCTGAGTTCAATCCCTGGTACCACCAAAAAATTAATTAATTGATTAAATTTAAAACTTGAGAAATGTCTAGCCAAAAATCAAGATCAAACTCATTTTGTGATATTTATTCAAGCTTCTATTGCTGACCTCAAACTTCCAGACCTGCAAAAGACAAAGAGAGCTTCCAAGTACCCCCACCTAGCTTCCTCTGTTCACAGGATCCATTGCTCATCAAGTTCTGCTGATATAGCAAGCCTCCTCCGAATTTTTGTAGCAAGTAAGTTCCCAAGGATTTCAAATCAAATGGACATGTAAGTCATAACAAAAATAACATTATCTGTATTAGTTTTCCTATCACTGAAGCAACATATTAAACAGCTTCAAACCAAAGGAGAAACGGTTTAGTTTACCTCTCAATTTCTGTGAATTGATTCCATAGTTGACTGAATCCAAGGCAGAAATGGAATGAGCAAATGAGCTTTGTTCTTGTACTTTCCCTATTGTTGTACTGTGGAAAGAATATATTCGTTATTTATAAGGCAATACTCAGTTTGTTTTATTTTTGCATAGCAGACCAAATTGAGTAAGATATCCAGGGATAACAAATCATAGAATTAATATTACAAATACTAAAGACTGTTAGGAAGACATGCTAGATCAACTTTTGTTCCCTCCACCCTCTTATGAGTTCTGAGCCCTGGTCATCCCTCATCATCCTGAAGACTGCTTGGGAGACCTGTAAGGCCTAGCTCCAAACCTCCCTCCTCACCAGAGTTAATATAAGTCCTAGACAACTATCCACACCTGGAAGAATATTGGGAGAAACTGGTAGACTTGTCACAACTCCTTTGTCCTGGCCAAAGCATGACTGAACCCTACTATGTGGCAGAGCATGGTGGAGCACTATCCTGTGCAGAACCACTATAGAGAGAACCTTGAAAAACTTTGTGCTCTCCTCATAATCATATCCTTCTTGAGTTGTGGCTGCCCCCCACCAATGTGGAAGCCACAGTGGACCTCACACTGCAAGAGCTTTGGAAAGCCTACAATGCCCTCCAACTGTATTGGGAGTCTTACTCTCCCACAGCCTTTCCCATTACCATTGTTGGGGAGTCAGAGAGAACATTGAATTTTCCAAACACAACAAAAGAAAGGAACAAAAGACAATCTCTGAAGCTCCAGTGGCACAATCCGTTATCATGTGTTGCTTATATAAAAGACAATCTCAGAACACTAACCCATCTAAAATAAGTTCAGTACATAATGTCATAGAACTCAGAAGACACACATCTGAAATTTTGGAGATGATAGAAACTGAAGTAAAGAAAGGACCCAATTGGGCTTTGGAGGAAATCAATTCAGAAAAAAAATTATCTCTCAGGTTAAAAAAAAAGGAAACGACAATAATCATGAAAGTATTGCTCAATACATCTATGGAAGACAGAGACAAAAACAGGGAACAGAAAAATTATGGAAACATTGAACGAAAAATGTAGGAAATAATTAGAATGTAGGAAACAGATTCAAACAGATGTCCAGGTCATTAAGAATTCCACTGAAATCTGGCAAAGCCACTTGAATGTAATCAGAAGATATAAATTCAGATCATGAATATAGCATGGCAATTAGCAAACTCCAAAGGAAAGATTTCTTACAAATAGCAAGAAAACAAGAAATAACAATACAACTGCTGCAAGATGATGATACAAAGAAAAATAATATAATTCTAGAGAAAGTCACATGAAAATATTATTTGCAGAAGTGGAAGGAGAAAATTACCCAAGTATGAGAAAATAATCTGTCATACATTAAGTGAGGCATATAGAACTCCAGTTGGCCAAAGTAAAAAAATATTTACCAAGATATATAGATAATCAAGATCCAAGAAATGCAGCAAAAGAACAGAATATTAAACACTGTTAGAGAGAAGAAACAGACCTACTATAATGGAAATGTCATCAGAATAACAGCAGATTTCTCAACACAGACTATAAAATAAAGAACTTAGAGTGAAATATTTCAGGTCATGAAAGAATACAACTTCCAACCCAGAACGTGATACCCTGAAAAATTTTCCATCAAATTTAATGGAAAAATAATACACTTCCATGTCAAAGAAAAACTGAAGAAATCCATGACAAACAAACCAACCTGAAAAAGAGTACTGAAAGATACTTTAGAAACAAAGACTACAACTGCAAGAACAGAAGAGAACCACCTACCAAACAAGCTGTTAAGCATAGGGGGAAAAGTAAAGATTTTAGTGTAGTGAAACCACATGACAAAGATAAGCCAAAACACATCAGTTATAACCATAATGTAAATGGCTTCAATTCTATAATCAAAAGAAACAGACTGTCAGAGTGAATCAAGAAACAAAATAAACCAAATGTTTCATACAGGAAAAGAATTAACTCAAAATGAAATTAATAGACTGAACACCAAAGACTGGAAAACAATACTCCATGTGACAAGAACCAAGTAAAAAGCAGACAATGGACTCCTGCCTAGAACATAGAAAGGACTAAAAAGAATCAGGCTTAAAATTCAAAAACCCAATCTACAAGTGAGTATCTGGGATGAATGTACACTTCACAAATGAAGAGATACAAATGGTAAATAAATACGTGAAGAAATGTTCAATATGATTGGTCTTTCAAGAAATGCAAATTAAAACAGTGATGAAATACCATCTTATGCCAGATAGAATGACTATCATCTAGAAGTCAACCAAAAGTAAATCCTTGAGATGCTATTTGGAAAATGGAACCCTTCTCCACTGTTGGTATGAGTGCAGGCTGGCACACCCATTATGAAAGTCAGTATGGATATTCCTCAAAAAACTAGGTGTAGAGATCACATTCATGCCTACTGTTCCCCTCCTAGGTATTTTTCCATAAAAACTGAAAGCATCACATCACAGCACTAAATGTGCATCCATATTTATAGCAACACAATTTGTCATAGCTAAATTGTGGAAACAACCCAAATGCTCATCAACTGAGGATCAAACCAAAAAGATAGTATTTTCACAAAATGCAGTATTAGCCATAAAAAAGATGAATTTGAGGCTTTTGTAGATAAGTGAATGCAACCGTATAGGCAAGTAAAATAAATCAAACCAACTTGTGAAAACATAGTATTGTTTCCCTAGTATGAGAAGCTGAAAGAGTAAATAAAATCTGAAAGATACAATAAATATTGTGAGGAAAAGTATTTGTTCAATGCAGAAGAAAAATCAAATAAGAGAAAAAGATATAGATAGATAGATAGATAGATAGATAGATAGATAGATAGATAGATAGATAGATAGATAGATAGACAGATAGACAGACAGATAGATACATAAAATTGTACATATATATATATATATAATTGTACATATGTATATATATACACAATTGTACATATATATGATAATTTTGATAATTGTACTGCGAATTTCTGCTGATCATTTGAAAGGAGCAGCTTTCAAATTAATGATTACTTTTTATTGTTTTCTTTTCAATTTCTTATATTTTTTGTTTTCTTTTCTAAAGCAATTTCACCTTTATATTGAGTAACTAGACAAAGAATTTGAAGACAACATCATCATGCAACACAGTCACAATTGAATTTCATTTCTTTGATGAAATTTTGTATCTTTAATAATGTTGTTTTTACTATTTTATATTATTTAAGAAATAAAACATAGGGTATTATTTAAGAACTTTGCTGAACTCTGGGAAGTCATCTGGACTCTAGTACGGTCTGTCCATCCTTAGTCCCCAGGGCACAGATGAAGAGCTTCCACTGGTTCCAGTCCAAACTTTAAATAACTGCCGAAGACTCCGAGTGTTCTATGGGATGCAGGAGAACTGTGCTTTGACAGCACATTGTGCACAGGCATGGAGCATTCCAGACACCATTTAAGAACTTTGATGGACTCTGAGCAGCCTGGGAGACTGATAAGCTCTGATCTTCCATAGCCCTCAGCACATAGGTAAGGAGCTTTGTCTGATACAGCCCCAAACTTTTAAGAACTTAAGAAGACTCTGAGTTATCTAGGGGACACAGGAGAGCTGCTCTATGTGGGTCCAGTGCAAACAAGTGCAGAGCTTTCCTGGTGCCATTTAAGAATTTTGACAGACTCTTGGCAGACAGTGGGACTCTGCCTGGGTGATAACTTGAAGCTACAAAACTGGCAAAACACAGGAGCAAAAGACAATTTCAATCCTCTAGCATACCCAGAACAAATCAAGGAGAGAAAGACACACAAGAACTTGGAAATCATAAACTTGAAATCTCTGAAGTGATAGCAACTAAAGCAAAGAATCAAGTTCATCAAGATATAAAATAAATAAGATCAGAAATAACCTCTCATATCAAAAATAAATGCCAACAATAATGAAAGAATCGATCACACAACTGAAGAATACATAGATAGAAAATAGAGGAGATTTGAAAATTTTGGAAACACTGCATAAACAATAGAGGAAAGGTAATGCATGAAATAGATGCAAACTGATAGACAGGAAATAAAAACTCCATTGAAAGCCAGCATAACTGCTTGAATGAAACTGAAGATAGACTTTCAGACCTTAAGACAATGTATTAGCAAATGAAATGAAATAAAATAACTCTTAAAAGTAACAATGAAATCTCAAGTAAACAAGTTTTAACAATTGCCAGATATGCTGATAACTCACTACTATCGTGGACTATTGAACTATATTGGGTTATTTTGCTGAATTATAGTACCTATAATACTTGGACTGGCATCAAGTATGAAAAAAAGTCCTTTAAAGACTTCTCCAAATACAACTTCTCTAACTACAGAGGAACACTCATCTCTGACACAACAGAACAAAAACGAGGATATGTTGGGAGCCACTGAGGCTAGGAAATTGATCAAATGTATGTAGCAGGAGTAGACCTCAGTGCATATGTCACTCCTGAGATAAACATCCTGTGTGGTTAAAGTTAGTTTTTAAGTCACTAGGCTACCTTATGTCACATGTTACTAACTTTGCAAAAGCACAAAGGACCATTTTGTTGTGGAAAAAAGTAGAAAGAAAAAATATGTATGTATATACAAGGTAGAATAGATACACTGCTACTTTCTCTTAGTTCACTGAGAAGAAAGGCTTGTACTAATATTATTTAGACAAGATATCATGTCTGTATCTTGTCCTCTGAATAACTACTATAAAGACAACAATATGCAATTTATTAATTATTATAACTGCCCTACCAAGCTGTTTTGAAACTGTTTCATTGCTATCTTATCTTTTTTCTCATTAAAATGAATAAAAAGTCAAACCCTGATGAAAATGTTTTAAGGGAATGATTTTATTTTGTCAAACACTATTGCTTTTTTACATAGCAATACTTGTAGAAGTAGCCAATTCTTCCATACTCATTATAAAAAGGGAAAAATATCCACCATAGTATTTCCAAAAATACTTTCTGCTCCTTTTACGGTTCTCAGGAAAAGAGATTTGTTTTCACAATTTACAGTAGCTTTTCAAGCACTATGAAAAGTCTAACAATAAAGAAACATGTTCCGTTTTATTTGTCAGTATTTACTAACCAGTGCACCAGATTTTGGTATAATACTTCTTTAAATACTCTTTGATGTTTTAAAAATAACTTTAAAACAATAAAATTTAATTGAAATACCATGTCGTATTTACTAACAATATACC
This sequence comes from Ctenomys sociabilis, assembly GCA_004027165.1. Taxonomy (NCBI): domain Eukaryota; kingdom Metazoa; phylum Chordata; class Mammalia; order Rodentia; family Ctenomyidae; genus Ctenomys; species Ctenomys sociabilis. The sequence continues at coordinate 28,937 of PVKA01023487.1, forward strand.
AGGAAATACCAATTTAGTAGCAACAACACAATGCAAAGAAAAATAATATAAGAATTTTAGGTGTCAATGAAGCAGTAATTAACAGCACAAACGATATAAAAAGAATATGTGCAGAAGTAAAAGCAGAAAATTTTTGAAACATAAGAAAACAAGTGACATACAGAAAAGAGAGGCTTATAGAACTCCACACAACCATATCACAATAATCAACACTTAAACACATAATAATCAAGATCTCAGAATTTCAGCAAAGAATATAATATGAAAAGCTGCTAGAGAGAAGAAACAAATCAGCTACAAGTGAAAGCACACCAGAATATCAGCAGATTTCTCAACACAAATCATCAAATTAAGAAGAGCTTGGAGTGAAGTATTTTACTTCCCGAAAGAAAATAAGTTCCAAAGCATATTTATGTATCCTGCAAAGCTATCTATCAATTTCAGCCTAAAAATATGATCCTTCCATGACAAAGAACAATTGAAGAAATTCATCACCACCAAAGCAAACCTAAAAAGAGTAGTGACAGATATTCTAGAAAGATACTGAAGTGATCGCAGCTTAGAGAATAACAGAAAAGAGCCAACAAACAAAGCATATAATTAAAAAGAGGAAAAGTATGTTATTTACTTAGTCATGAAAATAACATGACAAAGATAAGTCAATACATATCAGTTATACTCATCAATCTAAATAGACTCAATTCACCACTCAAAAGAAATAGAAAAGGAAAGTGGATTAAGAAACAAAATGCAACAATGTTTCAATCCCATATTTAGACAAAAAAATGCAACAATGTACTGCATAAAAAAATCGCATTTAGTGAAAGGAGATTCACAGACTAAAAGTCAAAGAATGGAAAGACAATCCTCCATACCACAGGAAATTAGAGAAAAGCAGAGATAAATATCTTGGTTGATGACAATATCAACTTCGAACCAAATATCATGCAAAGAGATAAAGAAGGTCACTACATACTTGTCAAGGGAAAACTACAAGAGGAAGAGGTAACAATTATATATCTTCCCAATTTAGGAGCACACTGCTACATCATACAAATTATAACAGTAATAAAAAATCAAATGAGCAATAATACAATACTAATGAGGGATTATAAAATGCCATTGTGACAAAGAGATTGATCAACTAGGCAAAAAAAATGAGAAGTCAAAAGAAGAAATACAAATAAAAATGCACAAGGACATCTAAAAATAATTTAGTCAGATAGTTAGGACAAATTGAATGGCATATGCTGCACGGTACTAATCAGCTTTTCTTCTGGATGGTTACCAACCTAAGTTCATACATCAAAAATTGGAGAAATAGAAGAGCGGCAAGGTCAGCCAACATTTTGTCCCTAGCCTTTCAAGGTCCATGAAGACTCAGAACATAGCAGAACCTGTACTGCAACATCATGAAAGTCAGTTGTGCCCCAAATTTTCTGATCAAGGAGATTATGGAGCCACAGAAGGACAAGAATGATGATCTATAGTGTGCCTGGGGAGAGTCACATGGACAGAAAACTTTCTCTCAGGTTCTCACAGAGAGCAAACTGGTTAAGCATTGCCCATGACTCATCCATGTGGCTGACACAGACAAAGGATCTACAGAGTAAGGTACAGGATTACAAGATAAACCCTGAGCGAACTTCGCTGATCTCATCAGAAACAAAAACTACATTTTTAGTAATATAGGTCTTGCTCTATCTCGGTCTTAGCCATCCAGCAGAAAAGCATAAAAACGAGGTATATAACATGGGGCCATAATAATAAGTTGAGGTGTAAATGGCTATAGTCAACAACAACTTCAGATAACTCATGAATACTGTGGAATTCTGGACTGTGACAATCAGTACAGGCACCCATAATGGTATAATGACAATGGCGTGCCCATGTTTAACAGATCTAAACAAAAAAAGGGGGATACAAAGGAATAACCATAATGTGTTTGTATAGACAGTTCATTCAGGAAAAAAATATGCAGTGCTTCTCCATAATTCTATGAAAAGCAAGATTTTCATTAATAGTGGTGGACAAGATATTATGTCGGCTTCTAGTACTCTGGATAACCACTAGGAAGATAACAAGATAGAAAGTATTAATTATTGAATCTGTGATATAATTGTGCTATAAAAAATAAGATAAGTATATGGCTGTGCTGTCTTAATTCACTGATTAGAGACATCTGCTATAATAGTGTGTAAGCATAATATCATGTATACACCTTGTATGATACCAAAACATTATGAAAAGTTTGCAAAGTATTAATTATCGAATCTGTCCTGTTAACTTGTCTTGAAATTGTCTCATTGCTATTTGTTCTTCAATAAAACATAAATAAATGAAAAAGAATTAAAGAATTTAAAAAATGAGCAAATAAATAGCAGAACTAAATCAAACTTGTAAAGAAATTGACTTGGTAGACCTTTACAGAGTCCTTCACCCAACAACACAGGGTACATTCTTCTTAGGTATGCACAAGACATTGTCCAAAACAGAGCATGTACTAGCACACAGAGCACTCTTAAGTAAATTCAAAGCAAAAGAAATTATCCATTTGTATTCTATGTGATCACAGTGCAACAAAATTGGAAATTATTGACAAAAGAAACCAAAAAAAAAAAAACACTAGAAACCCACTGAATTTAAATAAAATCCTCCTAACCAAAAGTGGGTCATGATGGTTGCATCAGTCTACTTTCCCACGAGCACATATCATGTCTTTATCTTATACCATGAATAACTACTACAAAGACAACAATGCACAATGTATTGATTATTGTAAATATCCTACTAACCGGTTTTTAAACTGTCTCATTGAAGATCCTGGATGAAACTAAAGAAGAAATTAACAGATATTTACTATGAAATGAAAATGCAGATACAACTTAACAAATCCTATGTGATGCAATGAAAGCTGTCTTAAGAAGAAAATTTGCAGGGTATATTATTGGCCCTGTCCCCAGGTCATAGTGAGACTGTGAATGAGACTGAGCATGGTGGCATACCTGTAATCCCACCTGTTACGAGGCTGAATACAGGAGAATCACTGTGAGTCTGATCTGTGTAGAGAGACCCTGTAGACCCTAAACTAAAAATTTAAAAACAGAAAATTTCTGTGGTTAAATTAGTACATGAAGTAAACATAACAAGACCAAATAAATTAATTTATGATGCACCTCAAGAGTCTAGAAAAAGTGGCAGCCTGATAGCTCAGTGGATTAAAGTGCCTGCTAAGGCAGACACAGCCTCCTAAGTTCAATACTCTGTATGCCATGTTGGCCTCACCCCTGTAGAAAATTGATATGGTGACTGAGATTGGGAAGGGGGTTATGTCTATAATCCCAGTGAATGAGAGGCTGAAAACAGGAAGATAACTGGAATTAGATCTGTGTAATGAGACCCTGTAGACAATTTATTTTCTTTTTTCTTTTTTTTTTTTTTTTAGGAATATAGACAATTTACTAACTACATAAAAAATAAAATTAAAAAAGATCCTAGAATAAAAGAGCAAGTGAAGCCCAAAGCTTAAAGAAAGCAAGAAGTTATAAAGATTAGTACAGAAATTTAATGCATTGGAGTTGAAGAAAGCAATACAAAAATAAATAAATAAAAGAGTTGATGATTTCAAAGAATAAATAAAATTGATAAACACTGAACCAATCTAATAAAAAAAAGGAAAGAAAAATCCAAATTCACATAATAAAGAATTAAAAAGATAAAATCACTACAGACCTTAGAGAAACTCAGAGGGTCATCAATACCGACTTCCAAAATCTTTACTCTCACAGTGTGGAAAAGAGAGGATATGGACAGTTTTGTACATACATATGAAATGCCAAAGCTGAGTTAAGAAGATATGTAAAGTCTGAATAACCCAATAATGATTATTTGCAGATGACATGATACTGCAAATGGAGGACCCAAGAAACTCCACCAAAGGCTTGTAGATTTAATCACCAAATTCAGCAACATAATAAAATACAAAGTAATCGCCCAAATATCAGTAACATTTTAGTACATAATAGAATGAACACATTGAAGAAGAAATTAGGGAAACCATGCCTTTAGCAACAGCATCAAAAAATTAAGAACTCAGGAATCAATTTACCACAGGTTTATAAATCTTACAAAAAGATTGTAAGATTTATAGGGCCAGCCAAATAGTTCAGCAGATTAAAGCACCTGTAAGCAGGCGGAGGGCTGGGGGCTTGAACAGCATGCCTGCCATGCTGCCCCCCACTTAGGATGCTCTGAGCAGGTAATTGAGACCAGGCATGGTGGTGTGCTCCTGTAATCCCAGCTCTTGGGATGCTGTAAACAAGTGGATCACTACAAGTTCAACTTAGTAGTGAAGACCCTGAACAACCTGTAGACCCTTCTCTCCCCCACTAAAAAAATGTAAGTATTTTAGAAAGAGATAGTAATAGTACTCTGAGTAAAGAGATTGAAACTGATTTGAGAAAATTTAAACATATTCCATTATCCTGGATAAGAAGCAACATTGTGAACATGACCATACTACCAATATTGTTATATAAATTCAAAGCAATTACAATTAAAATACCATTAGTACACCTCACAGAACTAGAAAACACATTCCTCAAATTCATTTGGAATTACAAGAGACCCAGAATATCAGAAGCATTCCTGAGAAACAAGGGAAAGGTAAGATGTATCATAATCCTTCATCAGAAATTATACTATAAAGGTACAGTGATAAAATCACCATGATACTGACATAGACAGAGACCTGACAGTCAGTAGAATAGATTAGATAATGCAAACACAACTGGAAACAAACTCAAGAACTCATCCTTGATAAGAAGGCCAAACTGAGTCCCTGGAAGAAAGACACCTTCTTTAATAAATGGTGCTGGAATATTGTTTTTACATGCTGAAGGTTAAATCTAGACCCATGCCTATCACCATTCACAAAACTAAACTCAAAATGGATCAATGGTTGAAATATTACAATGGAAACACAAAATTTTCTGGAGCAAATTTATAAGTATAAGTCTTAGACGTGGGGGTAGGTAGAGAGTTTCTGAACAAAAATCAAACCACACAGGAAATACTTCAAAGAATCAGCAACTGTAATCTTATTTTTTTGAAAAGTTTATCCTCTTCAAACTAAATCTCCAAGTAAAAAGAAAACCCGCAAACTGGGAAAATTTATAGCTGACTTTCCCTCCAAAAAGGCGTTCTTTCTAGAATATATAAAGAATTTTAGGGGCCCGGGAGATGGCTCAGTAGAATAATCTCTTGCCTGGCAAGCACAAGGGTCTGAGTTAAATCTCCAGTTCCACCAAAAAAAAAAGAAAAGTCAAAAATTCAAGTCCCTCAAATTCAAAGCACCAATCCAAAAATGGACATTTGCAATTAATATACATGTCTCAGGAAGAACAGTAAATGGCAAGTGAATATATGAAAAATGTTTACCATCATTGGTCATTTGAGAAACACAAATTAAAATGAAAGATTTCATCTCATTCCAAGAAGAATGGCTCACATCAAGAAGTCAGCCAATAACAAATGCTAGAAGGGCTGTGGAGAAAAAGGAACTCTTGTACTGTTGGTAAAATGCAACCACTATGGAAATCAGTGTGTAGATTCCTTCAAATCCTAGAATTGGAGGCCCAATTCAAGCCAGCTATTGCCCTCCTAAGTGTTTTTCCAGAAATACTGAAATCTTCATACCATAGTGATATATGTGCACCCATGTTTATAGCAGCACAATTTGTCATAGCTAAATCCTAGAAACAACCCACATGCCCATCAACTGAAAAAAATGCATAAAGAAGATGTGGTATTTTTCTACAATGGAGTATTATTCAGCTATAAAACAGAATAATTGAGTCTTTTGTTGGTAAATGGATGCAACTAGAGAACATACTCTTAAATGAAATGAATTAGACCCCCAAGTGCAACACCATATTGTCTCCTTAGTGTGAGAACCTGAAAGAGAAAAATGGAATCTAAAGGGTACAATGAACACTGGTAAAAGGGAATGGACTTACTCAAAACGAGTTACTGTTTTGAGAAGAAGAATAGCCGAGGGAGTGGGGGAAAGAGATTTATCTATTTATGTAAACAGGATGTTTTGGACAACTGCACTGTGAGTTTTTGCTGGTTTATGGAAAGAAACACTTAATGCTAATGCGTTTAGGATCCGTTTTCAATTATTTTTACTTTTTCTCTTTATTTCCTCTTACAAGTTTAATATATATATATTTTAATATATATATATTACTATATATATAGTAATATGAATAAATGATTGGAAGACAACACTATTACAACAAATATTGTGAAATTTATACTTTCTTAAGTTAAATTGTTTCATTTGTAACTGTTTCTCTTTTAATTCTAATTTGTATTCTGCTTAACTAGAACTGATAGGGAAATTCAGTAGCATAGCAGGTTACAAAATCAATACGCAGAAGTCAATAGTATTCCTCTATACAGATAATAAACAGACTGAAAGGGAAACTATAGAAACAATACCTTTCACAATAGCACCGCGGAAAATGAAATACCTTGGGATTCACTTAACCAAGGAAGTCAAAGATCTTTTCACAGAAAATTACAACACCCTAAGAAAAGAGATTATGGAGGATTTCAGAAAATGGAAAGATATTCCATGCTCCTGG